>CAUYQU010021399.1:0-25688 GCA_963574635.1 Cheracebus regulus
ACTTGAGGAATATCTTTGTGGTGTTCTCTGGATTACCTGGAGTTGAGTATTACCCTGCCTTACTAGGTTAGGAAAGTTTTCCTGAATAATATCCTGAAAAATATTTTCCAACTTGGATTCATTCTCTTCATGACATTCAGGTACACCGATCAATCATAAATTAGGTCTTTTCACATAGTCCCATATTTCCTGGCGACTTTGCTCATTGCTTTTTACTCTTTGTTCTCGAATCTTGTCTTCCCATTTCATTAAGTAGGTCTTCGACCTCTGATATCCTTTCTTCTGCTTGATCAATTTGACTGTTAAAACCTGTGCATACTTCGTGAAGTTCTCTTATTGTGTTCTTCAGTTTCAATAATTCCCTTATATTTATTTCTAAATTGCCTATTACTCATTAGGATTTCATCAAATCTTTTTTCAACGTTCTTAGTTTCTTTGCATTGGGCTAGAACATGTTCTTTTAACTCAAAAAAGTTCCTTATCATCCACCTTCTGAAGCCCATTTCTGTTATTAGAACACACTCGTTCTCCATCAGGCCTTGTTCCCTTGATGGTGACTAACTGTGATCCCCTGTAGAAGGAGAAGCATTCTGCTTCTGGGTATTCTCAGCTTTTTTACGCTGGTTCCTTCCCATCATTGTAATTTTATCCACCTGTCGTCTCTGTAGTTACCTACTTTCAATTTAGGTCTCTGAGTGGACGTCCAACTTGTTGATTCCCAATGCCAAAATCTGAGCAACCCACTGCTCCAGCTAAAACCATGGCATTAAGATTCGTGGTGCTTTTCTGCTCAGGGGATCTCCTGTCTGGCTTTCCTCTTGAATCCTTATTTCAATCATGTAAATAGGCAACTTGCCTTCCCAGAGATCCAAACTTTGATCAAAAGGGAAGCTAGTCCCGTTTACTCTGCACCAAGAACCGCTGCGCCGAAGCACCGGCAAAACTGCCACACCGGCCACAAGAGTAGCACTGGCAACCCGTGGGGCTCCTCCACTGGGAATCGTAGTCCCTAAGCAACAAAAACTCTTCTGAAAATGTGGCGCCCTCTGGTTCTGTGTGCTTTCTCTGGGAGCTACAATCCTGAGCAGCTAGTAGTTGGCCATCTTGGATCTCTCCCAATACATTACTGTTAAATATAGTTAACCTACTGTGGAACAGAGCATCAGGACTTATTCCTCCTATCTAACCATGACTTTGTATACATTGACTAACCTCTCCCCAGACCCTTCCCTCTTGTCCTCCCTATCCATAGTAACCACTCGGCTACTCTCTACTTCCAGGAGATCAGCCTGATCACAGGAATTCTCTCACTTACTTTTCCCATTTGGTAACTTGACCTGTTGGACACTACCACTACTGGGTACATATCCAAAGAATTTGAAGTCAGTATGTTGAATAAATACCTGCACTCCCATGTTCATTTCAGCATTATGCACAACAGTCACGAGATGGAATCAGCCCGAGTGTCCATCAATGGATGAATGTGTTTTTGAAATGTGGAATATATACACAATGGGATACTATTTATCCATTACAGAAAATGAAACATCTTTATACTTTCTGTCTGTGTTGTTTTGACTGTTCTAGGTACCTTACATAACTGGAATCATATAGGATTTGTGTTTCTGTGACTGGCATCTTTTACTTGGCATAATGGTTTTGTTACTGAAACACCAGCAGTTCAGCCTAGGTGCATTGCTCATTGCACAGAAAGTCAATCACTGTAACAATGAGTATTGGCAAGAGGAAGCCTGTATTTGAGTGTTCCAGCCAAGTGGAATGAGAGCTCAGTCTGAAACCCTTCTCCTCAACCAACTGAAATTAGGGGCTTATATAGCATAGAAGCAATGTAACCATGGGTAGAAAAACAGGATTTAGAGAAGGGTAAGGAAGAGGAGTTAGTAAACAAAAATCATGATGGATGAGGGGTCTGGCATCTCATTGTCTGGATGCAGTGATGTGGTGAGTTTCAGTTTCTTGACACTATCTGGAAGACTAAGAATTGGTACCTTGAGGAAGGAACTCAGATAAGACAAATGTAAGTTTCAAGCTTTAAGACCAGTGATGGTCAATGTCTATGTTTATACAAGAAACAGGTGGGTCAGTTTCATTTTCAAGGTTCATCCATGTTGTAACATAATTTCCTTTCTTTTCAAGCTGAATAGTATTTCATCGTATGAATATGCCACATTTTGCTTATCTCTTCGTCCACCAATGGACACCTGGTGTATTAGTCCATTTTCACAGATGAAGACATACCTGAGACCGGATAATTTATAAAGAAAAAGAGGTTTAATGGACTCACAGTTCCACGTGGCTGAAGAGGCCTCACAATCACTGTGGAAGGTGAAAGGCATGTCTTACATGTCAGAGGGCAAGAGAAAGAATGAGAGCCAAGCAAAAGGGGTTTCCCCTTATGAAACCATAAAATCTTGTGAAACTTATTCACTACCATGAGAAAAATATGAGGAAAATGGCCCCCATGATTCTTATCTCTCATTGAGTCCCTCCTACAACATGTGGGAATTATCGGAGCTACAATTCAAGATGAGATTTGGGTGGGGACACAGCCAAACCACATCACTTGGGTTGCTCCCACATTTTAGCTATTGTGAGTAATGGGGTTGTATACAAGTATCTCTTCAAGATCCTGCTTTAAATTTGTTTTGGCATATATTCAGAAGTGGAATTGCTGGATCATATGATAATTCTATTGTAATTTTTTAAGGAACGAGCATACTGTTTTTCACAAGAGCTATACCGTTTTATATTCCCACCAACAGTGCATGAGGGTTTTAATTTCTCTGCATCCTTGCCAACACTTGTTATTTTCTGCTTTTTTAAGTAATAGCCATCCCAATAGGTGTAAGATGTTATCTTACTGTGGTTTTGATTTGCATTTCCCTAATGATTAGTGATGTTGAGCATTCTTCATGTGCTTGTTGGCCCTTTGTAAATCTTTTCTGAGAACATGTCTATTCATGTCCTTTGTCTATTTTCAAATCAAGTTTTTTGTTCTTGTTATTGAGTTTTAATAATTCTCTACATTTTCTTACCCTTAGAAGGTAGATTTTTAAGGGGGATTTTTTAAAATTAAGTTGTGGGATTTGGGTTTGTTTGTTTATAAATACGGTGCATGCACAAAGACTGAAAGTCAAACAGAGCCACAGGACCACAGGACCTCGAGGAGGCGGGAGCAGGGCCCTCCCTCCTTTTCTCCTGGAAGCCCACTGCTTCATGACAAGTGCATCTTAAAACACATAGGATGTCCAGCTGGCATGATATGCCATAGATCCTTCTACATATAAACAAAAAAGATTAGTATCAAGCAACAATTATAGAACCATGGCAAATAAGTGAAAAATTAAAAATAAAAACCAAAAGAAATTAGACCAAAAAAAATGAGCAAAAGATATGAACAGGCAACTCACAGAAGAAGAAACTTTAATGGCTATAAACTTGTGAAAAGATGCTTGACTTCACTAGTAAGCAGAAAAATACAAATCAGAACTGCTTGCATCAGACTGACAACATTGAAAGTCTGAAAATGCCAAACGTTGGAAGGACATGATGAAACAAGGATGCTCCCATCACAGGTGTGAGTGTGAGAAGACTGGCTGCCTCACAGAGCACTCTTGTGTTACCTGGTTAGGATGGGAGGTCAGAAACTCTGTAACCAGCACCTGTCTCCTTGAATCTTTTATTTACATCCGTGAAGAGACCTGAACAGGACAGTTCTGTTTGTAATAAAAAAAAAAAAATGAAATCGCTGAAATGAGCAAAGAAAGTGATCCATATTTATGTAAAATAACACAATAAAGTATTCATATTATCTGGATCAATATTCAAATGAGCTAGTCCTAAAACATTGACAAAGATAAGCCTCAAATACAATAGTTGCAGGGATAAGCAAGTTGCAGAAAAATATGTAAAGCATGATGCTGCTTATAGGAAGTTAAAAACACACAAAGCAATGCTATCTTTTATTTTTTGGAGACAGGGTCTTGCTCTATAACCCTGGTTGGAATGCCCTGGCAGAATCATAGCTCACTGCAGCCTTGACCTTCTGGGCTCAAGCGATACTCCCGCCTCAGCCTCCCAAGCAGCTGAGATTTCAAGTATGTGCTCCCATGCCTGGCTATTTTTTTTTATTTTTATAGAGACAGGATGTCCCTGTGTTGCCCAAGCTGAACTTGAACTCTTGGGCTCAAGTGATCTTGTACTTTTGCCTCCCAAAGCACTGGGGTTACCAGGCATGAGCCATGGCACCCCACCCAGGGCTGCTCTTAAGGAGGCATAAGCGTGTAGGGGAGGGGTGGAGATGCATGAGGAAGAGACACACTAGCGGCATGCTAGCTACACTTCTGTAGAGAGAAATTGGATGGAACAGACCCATGCATCAATGTCACTAACCTCGCCTTTCTTGGGTGCCCTCCGTGGGCACCCTGATGCTCCCTTTAGGGCTGAAGTGACAAGGTCTGAAGGATGCACCCTGCAAAGGGAACCAGAGCTGCCCCTAGAGGGCCTGAGGGTGGGCTCCCTCGACCAGCCACACACCCCTCCTGCATGGGCTCCATGGAGGAAGCTCCCACAGGCAGAGACAGGAGGGCTGAGGCCCTCAGAGGCAGCAAGAGCAAAAGGAGCCATGGGTCTTCACCTAGTGCCACGTGCGTATTTTCAGCCCATTTCACAGATGAGAAAATAGTGGCTCCAGGAGGTTAAGTAACTAGGCCAACGTCATGCAGGTAGTAAGAAACCAAGCGGAGGGTTCATGGGAAGATCACACTCCCTGCACTAATGGGGCTGAGGGAGGGTCAGGGACCCCAGGCCTCACCATGAGAGGAAATCAGGACAGAGGCAGCTGTCGGCTTCTGAAGTAAAGAACCAGATTTGCTTGGCTTGAAATGTAACCTAAACTAAGGCAGCATAACCTTGCTGTCCTCTCAAGCAAGCACTGGTCGGCATTGGCGCTTTAGCAGGCTCATGACTATGAGGGTGATAAATACTAACCATGCTACAACCGCAGGGCCTAGCTCCACTGCAGAGAGCCAGGCAGGGGCCAGGCATTGTGGAGATCACGTTAAAAACTTTCTACACTTGACACTTGCACGTGAGTCCTATGAGCTAAGAAGTGCCAGCTCCGTGATACCCATCAGGAAGTGCCTCACGGTAAGGGGCCAAGGTCTCACAGCTGCAAGCAGGACTGGAAGTCAGTCTGCGTCATCCCAAATGCCTGGGCTGACCCCGCACCCGTGCCGCCTCTCCGTGTCCGTATGGGGCTGCCGGCAGCCAGGCAGTCACTGGTGGCAGAAGCACCCTGAGGAAGGTGAGTGAGAGCCTGCGCCAACGGGGTGCTCAGTCCCAGTCCCAGGAGAAACGTCCTGGGAGCCTGTGGGGGACCAGGCACCCTGAGCAATGGGAGGAAATGGCAACAGTGCTGAATGGTTCCTCCTTCAGGAAGATGAACGCTCCAGCAGGAGCCTGGTTCCCATGCCCTCAGCTGTTCCCGCTAGAGGGTGCCCAGGTTCTTGGCGTTTTTAACTAAGAATTGGACAAAATGTACAAACAAAGCAAGGAAAGACTGAAGTAGCAAAAAAAACCCAAAGACTTACTGAAAATGAACGTACCCTCCACAGGGCGGGAGCGGCCCAAGAAAGGGCTCGAGGCCCTGGTTACAGAGTTTTCCAGGGTTTAAACACCCTCTAGAGCTTTCCACTAGTTACTCAGTGTACACCCCATGTAAATGGAGAGGATATTTCCTGACACCGCCAAAGTGTTTCCATTTGATTTAGTTCTAGGAAGACCTTCCTGCCTCCAGGCTCTATCTTCTGACCCACAGCCACCATCTGTCACGGCCCAGGTGGGGAGCTGCCAGCTGGGGGCTGCCGTCCTCACCCTGGTGACTCCAGGCTGGGGGGCCACCCTGCTGCCGTGCTCTGCAGAGCCTCCAACGAACTCCCATCCTCCCTGGCTCATTACTCACAGATTTTTCTGCTAAGCCCCAGAGTCCCCTTTTGGGAGACTGCCCACCCTGTGAGCCTTGGCAGCAGCCCCAGCCCCTCTTGAGAAGCTTGGAGCCAAGATGATTTCCCCAGCTCCTGGGCAGCCCAGCTGCAGGCCTTCAGGTGGCCTCTGGAGGCCTGAAGTCCTGACGTGTTCACCCCACCCTTTCTGAGCCTTCTCCTCCAGGTGCAGGTGCCACACCTACCAAAACACTTCCCTGAGGAAGCCCATTGTTTCCCTAGGGACTCCTTCACTCCATGTGATGACCACACAGCAGCAGGTTCCAGGGGAAAACCTCTGAGGGTTTGCTGGAAAGTCAACTCACAAAAGACAGATTACTTGGAGAAAAGGTATACAAATGTATTAACATGCGCATAGGGAGAACCACAGGGAGCCTGCCCATCCCCATATGGAGTGCGGAGGCTTATGCACCACCTCGAGGTTACAGAAAGAATGCAGACTCAGAACACAGCCAGTACCAAGCGATGGTCCTAAGACGCAGGCAGAGGGCAGAAGGAGGGAGGGAGGGCCAGGGAGGGTGCCTGTGGGCAAAGGTCTTATCGTGTAGATAAAGCCTCCTTCAGAAAGAATAGAAGGTGGATGTTTCTCCCAGGCCTTTCAAGGTGCCAGTATCTCGGTTAATCTCCCCTGCATGTAGACACAGGAAGGCTTGGCAATTCCTGTGGAAATTTACAAATGTAATTTACAGATGTGGAAAATTACAGATGTAATTTTCCCCACAAAAGACAGCCTCGCAGCTGCTTCTGTTGGCTGACTCCATGAGAGCCACCTCAAAATACGCTAACTCTGGGATGAAGCTCTCCCCGCTACCCATCCACAGGAGCCTGCTCTCCATCAGTGCTGCCCTTCCTCCAAGGGCCTGCTCAGACGCCAGCTCCAGAAACACTCCTGGTCTGTCCCCGGCCTCCTCTCCTCTCCACTCAGAGCCCTCTGTTCTCACCCAGCTCCAGGTATATCCCAGCACAGCAGGCCGCACTCAAAACCTCCAAACACAACAACGACTCCAACGCACCGTACCTCCCACGGAGAAATAAAGACTCGCCCGAACATTGAACAGACATCAAGGCAGCCACACAGCAGGAACAGAAGGACTCGAAGTCCCAGGCTTTTGCTTCTTTTCTACCCTTTCCCCATACCCATTCCCCACTGCCAGCCTTCCCATCTTGCCTCCTTCTCTTTCCCATGCTATAACCCCCATTCCCTCAGGTCTGGCCCCCAGTAGTCCCATTCCTTATCCAGCAAACAAGATGCCACCCACTGCCCCTCAAGTGGCCCCATGGAGCGGCACCAAGGTGCCCACGCACACCACCCGCACCAGGCAGCAGCATCACTCGCCTTTCTAAGGCGTCTTGCCCCTGAGTGTGCATCATGGGAGCCCAGGGAGGGTTTCGGTGGAGACTGCACCCTCCTCCAGAATATTATTGTCCCCGAGTTTGTTCGCCAAGGGAGAGAAATGCGGTATGCATCAACAATGCAGTCTCTCTCATGGGAGCAAGTTTTGGTAAGAAAATAAGATTTCTGTCCAAATTGTCACATGAAAGAAGTGTGTATTAGTCAGGGTCCCCACAGGGCGGTGAGCCCAACACGGGCAGCGGCCTCCCTTCTCCCGTGTACCCAGCACAGCCTACAGAGCTTGGTCCTGAGTGTCTCTGCACCACAGTGTCATGTGTAGGATGAGGACAGAGACAGACTCTGTTCAATGGTGGGGGCACAGCCCCACCACCACTGCCAGTGTCATTATCATCCTCACCACTGCTGTTTCTGGTGCACAATAAATATGCCCTGAACTAAGTGAAATAAAATGCTGGTCGGTTTGTGGGCATTGGCTAACCTGGGCCCAGGTGTTCCTAACCTCCCTTCCCCTTCTCCTGAATGCAGGAAGGAGCGTCATCATCCTAGAGATTTCCATATTCATGCACTTGGGCGGTGTTTATTCTGCCAGTAGAGCAGTAGGCCATGAAGGCAGGACAGATGAGTCATGTCTTCCGGGAGAGCTAATCCTGAGCCTTCATCTATGCAAAGACTTGCCTTGGGGACCTCAGACACAGTGCGTGATGGGGACACAGCTTTAACTCCAGCCTCCCAGGCACTAGAAGCTGGCAAGCTGGGGAATGAGGGGTCACAGGAGGGACTGGCCCCTGGACATGCAGCACGCTGACACCATGGGCCCTAGCGTGGTCCTTGGAGGAACATGAATAAAGATAAAGCCCACAGACCGTCGCCTCCATGACAAGCCTGCAACGCTTGTCACACACATCTCTTTTCATCCTCCACACCCCCAATCTCTGGTGTGAACAGCCTCCCATGACACACTTCTTTTAGTCTAGAAGTGCCTGGGGAGGATGACAGGTGGCAAGATCTAAGAATACCCTCATCTGCCTTCTAAAATGCAAAGAAACAGGCCCAGCAGGGAATGTTTGTGCTGAAATACTATTATTATCAATTACGTTGACACTTTCCACAGTACAATTTTTGTGATATTTCCAAACATGTCAGCATCTGCTCTTTTGTTTGGCTCTCCCCAGGTGCCTTTGGAAGAGAAGGGCTGTGCCCCCACCCCTGGCAGGGGAGGGGTCGGAGGTGGACTTCAGAGGCTGGCCCAAGGCCTTGCAGAGGGAGTGAGCTCAACAGACCAAGTCCTCTTGCTGCCAGAGGACATATGGCAGAGCCTGAGGACCAGGGAGTCAGAGGGCAAGAGAAGGGGGACTGAGGGGGCCAGTCCTCAGGCACCCCACGCTTTGGTGGCTGCTATTCACTGTGGGAAGCTATGGCCCAGCTCCTGCAGCAAGGAAGTCTCACTCCTTGCACCCTCACTGCTGCCTGCCTGGGGCTGGGATCACAGGCTTGTGTGTTGTGATCTCTGAGTGTCTGTGACAGCTCATGAGCAGGTAAAAGCATCCCCCAAGAGCTTTAAAGACATTTATGTCATTTGATCCAGTCACATTTCTGGGAACATATCTGTGGTGTAGCCTTAAACTTAACATATCCAGCTTTAAACTTCAGAGTGCCAGGGTTCAAATCCTGACCTCACCATTTACCCTTCAAGTCTTCTGGAAGGATGCAGCTGTTTCCTCTCACCTCCTGCTCCTTTGTCTATGAAATGGGCGGCACAGTCCAGTAGGCTATGCTGAACCACAACAGCCCCTCCATGAATGGCGACCGGTGTTATCAGTGTAAAAAGGCCAGAGTCACAAAGACGCTTGCCACACATGGGCCTAAAGAGCGAAAAATTAGCAACAATCATACTGTCCAAAAAATACAGAGAGCTTCTTCCAGAAATCTAACAGTTTAACAGAAAGTATTTTTGTTTCATTTTTTTTCTTAGAGAGAAAAATTTAGTAGGGACTTAGGAATAGAAAGCATGACTGTGTCTCAGGCATTGGTCAGACAACATGGTGGGTCCCCCCGCCATAAGACAGTCTTCAGTGTAGCTGCCACAGTGGTGCCGCGCCTCAAACGCTGAGCAGCCCGTCCTCCTGAAGGTCACCCAGCTAGCCAAATTCCGATGAGAAAGGATGGGAGGACAGCCACAGTGGCCAGAGGTGCGGAGGACCCTAGAAACCACCACACAGACTGCAAAAATTCATAAATGAGGAGATCTAAGCCCCAGAGACACAACCCATGATAGCTTGTGGGCCCCACTGGTAAGCTCCTGACTCCAAGACTGTTCCAGAGTTCCTGCCATCAGGCCGGAGCTTAACACCATAAGGGACAGAAAGATGGGCCTGGCAGGCTGGCTCAAGCCTGTAGTCCCAGTGCTTTAGCAGGCCAAGGCAGGAGGATCACTTGAGACCAGCAGTTTAAGACCAACCTGTGCAACATGAGGAGACCCCTACAAAAAATAAAAAATTAGCCTGGTGGTGTACACCTGTAGTCCCAGCTACTCAGGAGGCTGAGACAATAGGATTGCTTACACCAGGGAATTCAAGACTGCAGTGAGCTATGATCATGCCACTGCACTCCAGCCTGGGCAAAATAGCAAGAATCCTTATATTAAAAAAAAAAAAAAAAAACGGAAGAAAGAAAGAAAGAAAGAAAAAGGATGATTAAATCCCCACAACAGCAGAAGGTGTATCTGTATCACTCTCAAAGCATGACTTTCATTTAGGTTCACAGATGGTTGTTCTAGGATATATTTTCTTCATTATGATTCTGAATGTTTGTGTGGTTACAAAATGTAAAGTGATAGTTATTGAGAAGCACATCACACATGACAAAATGGTGCCAGGTTTATACCATTGTCTTCAGATGCTTCAGATAGAAAAGCATTTAATTCCAATAATGATTTGATCCTCTTGTCATCTATGGAATCAACATCCAACTTTTGTAAGTCCATTGTGTCAGTGGTGAGGCATTTCACATTAGTAGGACTGCATTACAAATACAGTATAAATTTCCAACAATGAAGATAAAATGATTGTTTTGCAATGATGATATGAATAAAAATTGTGATGGAGCACAGTACATGTTAAAAACAGTATTTCTACTAAATTTAAAAAAATGTGTTTGACAGAAGGTATTTGCAGTAGATTGTGATGCACTCTAAACTGATAATTGCATTCAAGCAAGCCACACTATTCAAATAGAAATTGTAGTTTTCACATGTTTAAATACTTTTATTTTACATAGAAAAATAACTTCAAAATGTCTATAGCAACACTGATGTGGAATACACACAAAAAATTACCAGAGTATCCCAGAGTTTCTCTCTTTGCTGCCATCAAGCTAATGTTAGAAATATTTGAGCCTTCAAAGATCCAGTAAACCAACCTGAAGAACTGACAATCTTATCGAACCCTTTTGTAAATGAGTCCCTGAAAATCTAATTGCATTTAGATCAAACATAGTTGAAAATCATTAAAGTATTCAACCAAAGAAACACAAAAACACTGTGTTTGAAGCTTTTATCAAAATGTAATTAATTGTTGAAAATAAACAGGAAATCTTTGAAATTTATCCACCTCAAAAGTAAGCTGAACAAATTAAACAATGAAAGCTCAAATTGTGCATAAGGTTTTATTCTGAAATTTTATAATGTTTTGGAAGATCTCAACTGATAGAGGTGTATCATTAATTGAATAAATTCATATTCTAAACAGGAATGAAATAAAATTGAGAAGTTCCATGATTTTGCATCACCTACATTTAGCAAACCCTTTAAAAAAATCATAAATAGAGGTAACATTTTTCATTAGTTTCGCCATATAAAAAGTTTTGTTCAAAAAGGCACCTTAGCAAACCACTGTGGCATATGTTTACCAATGTAACAAACCTACAATGTATCCCAGAACCTAAAATAAAATTACAAAAAAAAAAAAAGGAAAAAAGAACAAGGCCATAGGAAAATTCCTGTTGACATATTTGAACTGACATATTTATGCCAAAAATTAAAAGTTATAATATCCTGCATGATATTAAGCTTACCAGGTACCTTAGTACCTGTAGAGATAATTTCCTCAATTTAAACATTATATTCTATAGAAAGCATCTATGAAAATCAATTTCAGTTTTATTTTCCATAAAACTCAATTCTGAAAAACAAATATGCAATTTTGTAGGGGAAAAAAAGGCCACATTAAAAAAGTATATTTTTTAGAAAAATATCAGTAACATAATATTAGAAAAAAGAAATAGCTAAAAATCAAATGAACAGTACAAAATTTTAAGTCAAGTCTATGGTATATTAAGTCAAGCAATAATTAATAACAATTAATGCTTTCTTAAAAAGTGGGATTTTCTTTGTTTCTTTTTTGAGACAAAAGTCTCACCCTTGTCCCCCAGGTTGGAATGGAATGACATGATCTCAGCTCACTGCAACTTCCGCCTCTTGGGTTCAAGTGATTCCCCTGCCTCAGCCTCCTGAGTAGCTGGGACTACAGGCGCCTGCCACCACGCCTTGCCTAATTTTTGTACTTTCCCTTTTTTTTAGTAGAGATGGGGTTTCACCATGCTGACCAGGCTGGGCTCAAATTCCTGACCTCAAGTGATCTGCCCACCTTGGCTTCCCAAAGTGCTGGGATTATAGGCATGAGCCACCACACCCAGCCAAAAAAGTGTTTTTAAAGAATGTATTTTGCTATTTTATTTATTTTATGCCATGTTTAGACTAGATTTGCATGTTTACACAACTATTATATAGTGCATCTGCTCATTTATACTGTTATTTTAAGATGTCGCTGTGCAATAGGCATAATCATACTGCATGTTAGACGACCTGAGGCGCCTACCACACCTGCATAAACCTATCCCTAGTTTTTAAATGGTGTTGTTGCTTTCTCAATAACAATGGCTGGTGACTCGATGCCTAGAGGGAGCACTAGAACACTTTTTATTTACTTCCTACTCACTGAGTGTATATGTACTCTCAGGAAAGACATAAATAACCTGAAAAACCTTAGATCCCAATTACTGTCACTCTCCAATTTATCAACAAGGGGAAATGAGATCCGGAAGGCTTAAGGTCCATGACAGGTCCACATACGCAGAAGAGGGGTCCATCTGCCACAACTATGAGACCTCCACTATGCTGTACCCACCCCAAAATGACAGACACCACAAAGCACCTACAGCCTGGACCATTGATGTTGTGCAATGGCTCACACCGTTCTTTATTTACTTTTTTATGTTTCTTAATCTTAATTCCTTATTTATAGTTTATTTTTTCCAAAATGGAAACACTGCCTTTGCTTCTCAATCCTACATATTCCTACCTGAAAACGAGGCTAGGCCATCTTCAATACAGCTCTGACTGGAAGAGCTCAGAGACAATTGCATGTTGTAAACACTAGACAACATGTTGCTAAATGAAATTTTGTTGCCCTGACCACCACCAGCACAAAATACAGGGGATGACGGTCAAGGAGAAATGAGCATGAGCTGAACTTTTCAAGCCTTCATGGATGAACACAGGTTGTTATTAGCCCACATGGAAACCTGCATTCTGGCAACTGGGAATCACCAACTGACAGCTAGTGTCCACTAGAAACATTCTAAGACTCTTGGAGCATGCATGAGTCCAGTAGGAAAGAGAAACTGTAGTATTTCTAATAATTAAAAATTGAACAAACAATTTCCTGACCACATCTCTCTTAACTAAGGGACATGGCCAGGAAAACTGCCACTCTCTCCACAGAGATCATTTTGGTTGGTTTGTTCAATTTTTAATTGTTAGAAATACTACAATTTCTAACAATTGTAGTTGGAGGGGTCAAATCTAAAGTAACTAAAATGATTCCTTTAGTTAATTCGTAAATTTTTATGGTCTGCCATTTTCATCTGTAATTCTTACCTTCTATAAGAATTCTAATTGCAAGTAATTTTAATTAAGAAACCTATAGATATCAAATGTGAACATTTACAAGGAGATAGTGATTGTTACATTCTTTATAAATACATCAGATAGGTACATAATATTAAAAGAAATTTTAATTTCCCAGTGAGGATCATGCAAACTGTACTGACAAAAGACTAAGCGAAGTGGAGGGCACTCCTGCAAGTCACCTTTGCAGTGTCCCAGGCTTCACCACCTTCCTGTCCACTCCCTACTTAGCACAGTATGGGCCTAGTACTGAACTCGATGTTTTACATATACTGGGTAAGTATTACTTTCCTCTTCCTACAGATAAGAAAACTCAAGCAAGAAGAGTTAAATAACTTCTGCAAGGTCATACGGCTTGTAGTACAACAGAATCTGAATTCAGAGCCGCTGGGCCTCAAAACCATGCAGCCTTCCTCTTTAAACTATCCCAGAAACAAGAGTTTTTTGCACAGAGCAGCTCTCTTTCACTGAGAATGTAATGCATGGACGTGGCGAGGAAAACTGCCACTCTCTCCACAGAGATCATTTTGGTTTGTTAGTTCAATTTTTAATTGTTAGAAATGCATGAAATCAAATTTACCATTGTTACCATTTTATGTGTAGTATAATATTGTTCTATATTTTTTATTACATTTTAGGTTCTGGGGTACATGTGAAGAACATGTAAGATTTTTGCATACGTACATACATGGCAGTGTGGTTTGCTGCCTTCCTCCCCATCACCTATATCTGGCATTTCTCCCCATGTTATCCCTCCCCAACTCTCCACCCCCCGCAGTCCACCCCAAGTTACCCTCTACAAATACCAGAGTGTGATGCTCCCTCCCTGTGTCCAGGTGTTCGCATTGTTCAACACCCACCTATGAGTGAGAACATGTGGTGTTTGATTTTCTGTTCTTGTGTCAGTTTGCTGAGAATGATGGTTTCCAGATTCATCCATGTCCCTACAAAGGACACGAACTCCTCATTTTTTATGGCTGCATAGTATTCCATGGGGTATATGTGCCACATTTTCCTTGTCCAGTCTATCATCATTGGGCATTTGGGTTGGTTACAGGTCTTTGCTGTTGTCAAGAGTGCCACAGTGAACATACATATGCACGTGTCTTTATAATATAATGATTTATAATCCTTTGGATATATACCCAGTAATGGAATTGCTAGGTCAAATGGAATTTCTATTTCTAGATCCTTGAGGAATGGCCACACTGTCTTACATATCATTTTATAGAAATTTCATAGTTTTACATTTTAAACTATGGTTGAACTAATTTATACTCCCACCAACAGTGTAAAAGTGTTCCTTTTTCTCTACATCCTCTCCAGCATCTGTTATCTCTAGATTTTTCAATGATTGCCATTCTAACTGGCGTGAGATGGTATCTCAATGTGGTTTTGATTTGCATTTCTCTATACCTTTTACACTTCCTTTTCTTGTTTTAATTAATTAGCTAGAACTTTCAGTATAATGTTGAAAAGAAATGATTAGAGGGGACATTTTTGCCTTGTTTCTGATCTCAGCAGAAAAGCTTCAGAGTTCTCACTGTAAAGTGTGATGTTAACTGTAGTTTTGTGGTAAATACTCTCCATTTCTAGTTTATCAGAGTTATTATCATGAATAGTTATTGGATTTTGTCAGTTGCTTTTTCTGCATCTATTGATATTTTCATGTGATTTTTCTTCTTTGGTCTGTTGATATGATGGATTACATCAATTGACTTTCAAATGTTGAACCAGCCTTGCATACTTAGTATAAATCCCACTTGTTTGTGGTGTATAATTCTCTTGACACGGTGTTGGAATTTTTTTTTTTTTTTTTTTTTTTTTGAGACAGCATCTTGCTCTGTCACCCAGGCTGGAAAGCAGTGGGGTGATCTTGGCTCACTGCTACCTCTGTCTCCCAGGTTCAAGCAATTCTCCTGCCTCAGCCTCCCTAGTAGCTGGGATTATAGGCATGTGCCACCATTCCCAGCTAATTTTTGTATTTTTAGTAGAGACAGGGTTTTGCCATGTTGTCCAGGCTGGTCTTAAACTCCTCACATCAGCTAATTCGCCCACCTCAGCCTCCCAAAGTGCTTAGACCACAGGAATGAGTCACTGTGCCTGACCTACAATGTTGGATTTGATTTGCTAATATTTTATTGAGGATTTTTGCATCTGTGTTCAACAGAGATACTGGTTTTTAGTTTTCTTTTCTTGTAATGTCTTTGGTTTTAACATTAGGGTAATGCTGAAATCTTAAAATGAGGTAGAAAGTATTTCCTCTGCTTCTGTTTACTGAAATAGATTATAGATATTTGGTGTAATTTCTTCCGTCAGTATTTGGCAGAATTCCCAGTGAACCCATCTGGGCCTGGTGTTTTTTTACTTGGAAATGTATTAATTATTGATTCAATTTATTTAATGAAGATGGGCCTATTCTTTTTTTCTTTTTTTTTTTTTTTGAACACTGAGCCTGTCAAATCAACTCTTAACAGTCTTTTTTTTTTTTTTTTTTTTTTTTTTTTAGCATTGCCAGGGTGTCATGGCTACCTACCCCCAGTCCATCCTGTCCCTTGGTGGGACTCCCTATGGCCAAGGGACTTAGGAGTCAAAAGACTTATAGCCAATTATTTGTTCTAGGTCAGATAGGAATGGATGTGGACAGGCATTCCTTATCTCTTAAAATTACTATTATTTTAACTAAAAAGCCAACAAACAACAAAAGGCAAAGTTAGAGAAAGAAAAAGTGGGAGAGAGAACAGAATTCTTGCTCTGTTGCCCAGGCTGGAATGAAATCTTAAAAAAGTATCAAAAACCTCTTTTATGCCGTCAATTATACTTAACAACAAAGACAGAAAGGAATACAGGAAGAAAATAACAAATAGTCAACCAGTGTTTCATTTAGGTCTGTGAGATACTATGTAAATACTAAAGAGTAATTCACTTTCTGTTATATAGTCACTTTCAGAATGGGTGTATTATAAATTAACAATGCGATGTCAAAATCTCCCACCATTATTGTGCGGGAGTCCAAATCTCTTTGTAAGTCAATAAAAACTTGTCTTATGTATCTGGGTGCTCCTATATTAGGTACGTATGTATTTATAATCATTAACTTCTGTTGTTACATTGATCCTTCTACCATTATGTAATATCCTTGTTTCTTTTAGACTTTGTTACTATTAAAGTCCATTTTATCGGAGACCAGAGTTACAACTCCTGTTTTTTTTTTTTCCTCTCTCCATTTAATTAGTAAATCTTCCTCCATCTGTTTAAGTCTTTGTGTATCGTTGCAAGTTGGATCTGGATACTACGTACCAATGGATTTTAACTTTTCATTCAATTTGCCTGTCTGTGACTTTGATTAGGGCATGTATCCATTTAAGTTTAGAATTAATATTAATATTTGTGAGTTCAATATTGTAATTTAATGCTAACTGGCTTTATTGCCCATTAGTTGATGTAAATTCTTCATTATGGAGATACTCTTGACGTTTTGGTGAATTGTTGAGATAACTGATACCGGTTGTTCCTTTCTGTTTGTAATGCTTCTTTCAGAAGATCTTGTAAAACAAGCCTGGTGGTGATGAAATCTCTGAGTGCTTGCTTGTTCGTGAAAAATTTTATTTTTCCTTCATTTTTAAAACTTAATTTGGCAAGATATGTGATTCTAGGTTGAAAATTCTTTAAGGATATTGAATATTGACCTCCACTCTCTTCTAGATTGTAGGGTTTCTGCTGAGAGGTCTGTTGTGAGTCTGATAGGCTTCCCTTTATAGGTAATATGACCTTTCTCTCTAGCTGCCCTTAAAATTTTTTCCTTTATTTCAACCCTAGTAAATCTAGCAATTATATGTCTTGGAGTTGGTCTACTTGAGGAATATCTTTGTGGTGGTCTCTGGATTACCCGGAGTTGAATATTATCCTACCTTACTAGGTTAGGAAAGTTTTCCTGAATAATATCCTGAAAAATATTTTCCAAATTAGATTCATTCTCTTCATGACATTCAGGTACACCAATCAACTGTAAATTTGTTCTTTTCACATAGTCCCATATTTCCTGGAGACTTCGCTCATTCTTTTTACTCTTTGTTCTCGTATCTTGTCTTCTCATTTCATTTCATTAAGTAGGTCTTCCACCTCTGATATCCTTTCTTCTGCTTGATCAATTCGACTGTTAAAACCTGTGCATACTTCGTGAAGTTCTCTTATTGTGTTCTTCAGTTCCAATAATTCCCTTATATTCGTTTCTAAATTGTCTATTCTCATTAGGATTTCATCAAACCTTTTTTCAAGGTTCTTAGTTTCTTTGCATTGGGCTAGAACATGTTCTTTTAACTCAAAAAAGTTCTTTATCATCCACCTTCTGAAGCCCATTTCTGTTATTGGAACGCACTCGTTCTCCATCAGGCCTTGTTCCCCTGATGGTGAAGAACTGTGATCCCCTGTAGAAGGAGAGGCATTCTGCTTCTGGGTATTCTCAGCTTTTTTACCCTGGTTCCTTCCCGTCATTGTAATTTTATCCACCTGCCGTCTCTGTAATTACCTACTTTCAATTTAGGTCTCTGAGTGGACGTCCAACTTGTTGATTCCCAACGCCGAAATCCGAGCAACCCACTGCACCGGCTAAAACCGCGGCGGCATTAAGATTCCTGGTGCTTTTCTGCTCGGGGGATCTCCGGTCTGGCTTCCCTCCTCACCTTCCCGGAGATCCAAATGTCGATCAAAAGGGAAGCTAGTCCCGTTTACTCTGCACTGAGAACCTTCGCGCCAAAGCGCCAGCAAAACCGCCACGCCGGCCACAAGAGTCACGCTGGTGACTCGTGGGGCTCCTCTGCTGGGAATCCTAATCCGTAAGCAACAAAAATTTTTCTAAAAATGTGGCGTCCTCTCGTTCTGTGCGCTTTCTCTGGGAGCTATAATCCTGAGCTGCTAGTAGTTGGCCATCTTGGATCTCTCTCAAAAAAGAATCGTGTCTCTTAAACTCAGGATTTCTCCCCTATAATGTGAACTGTGTGTGTGCAGGTGACTTCTGGCCTTCTTTGCACTGCCTGTGGGAATTGAGACTGGAGAAACCAGTCCAAGTGAATGCTAATATTCTGCTTACTGCTGTTGCTGTGAGTAATAAACTGTATTTTATTTCTGATCCATCATCTTGTGTCTTCTACAAATTAAAACTGTGGCTGGCTAAACTGTTACTTTCAAGTACAGTCAAAATCTCAGACTTGTAATGGATTGTGATTGTTATTTGGTAGGGCAAAATCAATGTTAATTGGTAGAGCAAAGCATACTTACCTCATAATAAGTTATGTAACATAAAATTATGCTCACTGATTTTTATCACACTGTTTATCAAATATGAACAAATTCATATAGACATGCACTGAAACAAAAGGGACTGCATTATATACATACATAAGCTCAAATGTCACCACCTGCTTTAACCTCCTATACTGTGTTAAAAAAATTCACCTATTAATTTTTAAAGAAATATGTTCAAATCTACCACTGAGATGATATATTTGCATATTACTCTTTATAATTGATATAGTTTTGCTTTATTTTAAATTCACTTTAATAGGGATATGAATCTTTAAAACTTTTATATTTCACTGGTGGACTGAAACTTTTACATACTACTTTTATTTCTTTACTTGAGGTCTAAAATTGTATAAAATTATTATAGCTATGCCATCTTTCTTTTGGTTATGACTTAACTCATAAATATTTAAAATAATAGATATTAATGTATATATATTTGTGTAATTATTTTATCTTCAAACTTAGTTTGGTCTTATGGATAAGTTTCTTATAAGCAACATATAGTATTATTTTTTGGTTTTATTTAACTATAGCCTATAATATTTGTTATAAGAGTCAGTTAATTGATACTATTATACATTTGTTTGAATTTATTTATAAAATATTCTATTTATAAATATTTATAAAATAGTTTGCCAGCCTTTTTATTCCTTTTTAAATTGTTCTTTACCTTTTTATGACTAAATAGTACTTTCTTGTGGTATAGTTTCCTTTTCTATTCCTTTCTGAGTTATTCTTAAAAATATAACATGCATACTTTGCTCATCATTATTCAAAAATAACCAACAATTTTATCCTTAATCACATCACTATGAGAACATTAGAACACTTTAAGCTGTGTTCATTCTATCCCAAATGACATCCTATTTTTAGTTATTTCTTGCAATACAATCTAATGGAATTTTAACTGTTTTATATATAAAATATGTATTAGTATGTGTCCAATTTCTGTGCTCATTGCTTGTCCAGCATTGTCCTCATATCTCCTACTGGGATCCATTTTTCCCCACATAATTATAGCTTTGGTATTTCCATTATTCAGGGTCTGATGGTGGCAATCCTCTTTGGTTTTTAGTGGTTAATTAAAAATTTTTTTCTTAAAATTAAAATTGTTTTTTCTGTTCTGAGAAGTAAATTTTACAGTATATTTAATGCTAGAGAATAGATATTTTATCTTGTTACTCGTCGGATATTTTCACTCTCCTACATTCCATTGTTTTTAAGAAGTCAACAATTGTCATTCATTTCCTTTTAGGTAATAAATTTTTTCTTTGGTGATTTAAGATTTTAAGATATCTTTTCCTTGAGATTTGGTACAAACATTATGTTTTTTTACTGTGGTTGGTTGTGTACGTGTGTAGAATTATGCTGCTTGGGTATTATTTGATCTCCTATATCACAATATTAGAAATCTTTCATTAATTATTTGAAAATTATCAACCAATACCTATTTAAATATTGCCTCCTATTTCACCTTCCAATGATTAGATATTAAAATTGTTTACTCTGTTCTCCATGTAGCTTAATTCCTCTTTCATATTATTTATGGTAGGCAGAATTCTATGACAGCTCCGAGATCTCTGTCCTCAGAGATTATACACCCCTTGTATAATCCTATGGGATAATCACCCTTACGATTAGGTTATATGGCACCACTGACTTTAAGAAGAGAGATTAACTTTGGTGAAATTTACCTAATCCTTAAAAAGGAATGGCTTCTTCCTGATAAATAAGAAGCATAAAAGAGATCAAACATGAGGGAGACTCTCTGTTGCTGACTGTGAAAATGGAGAGTGCCACAAGATGCAGATGGCTCTTAGGACCTTAGAGAAAACCAAACTTTGTCTGATCTGCTTCTGATAATAAATGTCAAATTTTTAATATTAATAATTATATTTTTTACTCTAAAAGTTTTGTATATACACAAGGGTATATACATATATATACAAATATATTTACATGTATACATAGATGTGTGTGTGTAAATATATACACACACATATATGTATGATTTATATATATATATATATATATATATATATATATACACACACACACACACATATTCCCATTTATATGGTCTATTGCAATTTAATATTTTCAATTCCTTTGACACATCATTTTTAAACATAGACCTTCATTTATGAAAATGTGAAGTCCTGGATTAAAGGTTGGATCTTCCAAAGATGCATTTTTTCTAAAAATTGTGATTTTCACTGTGGAAAGAGGGGCCTGGTGGGAGGTGATTGAATCATGGGGACAGATTTTTTTTCCTTTCTGTTCTCATGATAATCAATTAATTATCCTGAGATTTGGTTGTTTGAAAGTGGGTAGCACTTCCCTCTTTGCTCTCTTTTTTCCTCCTGCTCTCACCATGAAGACCTGCTTGCTTCCCCTTTGCCTTCTGCCATGATGGTAAATTTTCTGAGGCCTCCACGGAAGCAGAAGCCTGTACAACCAACCTGCAAAACTGTGAGCCAATTAAACCTCTTTCCTTCATAAATTACCCAGTCTCAGGTAGCTCTTTATAGTAGTGCAAGAACAGACTGTGAATACAAGTATCCAGGGGAATTATGAGAAAGAGTATGATTTAAACAATCATTGGTTGGAATATTTTAGGGCCACCTAGGTACTATCAATCCTGAATGAAACCCTAAGTGAAGATTTGTTTACAAATTCTCAGAGGAATCTGTTGTTCCTTGAAAAATACAAATATTTAAGGAAAGACAATCCTTATTACTGCCCTGATGGTGCCTGGAAATAGGTGAGGAAGATGTGTTTCTGGTTTGTCCCTTAATTTTTTAAACTTTTTAGAGACAGAGTTTTGCTCTGCCACCCAGGCTGGAGTGTGGAGGCACAATCATAGCTCACTGTAGCCTGGAACTCCTAAACTTAAGCAATTCTCCTGCTTCAGCCTCCCAAGTAGCTGGGGCAACAAGTGCCTGCCACCATGCTGGGCTAATTTTTATTTTTTTACAGAGATGTGATCTCACTATGTTGCCCAAGCTGGTCTAGAAATCCTGGCCTCAAGCAATAATCCCAGCTCAGCCTCCCAAAGTGCTGAGATTTACAGGCATGAGCCATCATTCTCAGCCCCTTAATTTATCCTTACAAAGAGGAAATAGCCTTTTAGGCACCAAGGTTTATGGAAGTAGATCTATTTAATTTTTCACCTGGGATATTTTCTGTGCCCTGTGTTCTAACATGATAGGTTATGACAATACAAGCTTAGTTTTAACAAATTGGGAGGCTGAGAAAAAACAAAATCAGGAACATAGACAATTACCCTGAGTGAATTCAGATTCATTGCTTTATTACTATTGGTTCTCTTTCCTCTTAGTTGCAAGTTTTTTAGGATTCCTCACTTTTCCTTCCCCTTATATTCTTTAAAAGTATTTTGTCTCCTGTCTTAGTTCTTTTCAGAGACAGTGGTTTATTGTGTCTAATTCATCATACTGATAAAATGGGAGTTTCATTTTATTCTCTGATATACTTTTTTAAAAATGAAAGTAAGTTTCTTTGAATATTGTTACTACATTTCTAGGTTTAAACAAATACAAAAGAGAATCATTTGCAAGCTTTTTATGTCATTATGGCACTTCATAAAACAAGCACACCAAATCTTAGCTGTATAATATTATAATACCTTGTAAAATAATATTGCTTCTCTAAAACAATATATTTTAGAGACTAGTTGACAGTAATAAATATATTTATGCAACTAAAAATTGTGACACTAAAACCATTAACAAAAACCAGTTATTGGCTAAAAGATATTTTTCTATCTTAAGATGGTAGGGTAGTGCATATTAAATTGGGATTGCTATATCTTAAGGGGAAAACATAAAATAGCTTTTATAAGAACAAATTGAATTTAATTATGTTCTTTATAAGCTAAATAAAATTGTGATTATCTTTAATTTTGAAGATTGATTTTGAAATCCTTTGACAAGATTTGTCCAATCATACTGTAAGCATATATTTGAAATCCGAAATATGGAAAAAATGTTAATAGGCAATATATTAATACATGATTTTAGGGCATTCATTCATCTGAGTATAGCTTAGCATTTATTGCTTGTTTTGGAATATTGCTAATATAATTAAGTTTTAAGCTATAAGGTGGCAGGGTATCCTTTTTCTGTTTTTAGGAAGGTGGTCTCTAATTTGTAGACATTTAGAAGAACTAGGCAATATTTTCAAAAATTAGTAATTAAAATACAAAGCAATAGTCAAAATATGATGGACCATCCATATTAAATACTTTTTTAAAAGTTTTTTTCATATGTTGTTCACATATTAGTAAGTTAATGATTTTATTACTTCTAGATACTGAGTCTATTGATGGAATATTGTCAAATTTGCAATTCAAAAAAATTAACATCTTTCATAGAAGTAAATAAAAGGCCAGGTGGTAGCTCATGCCTGTAATACTAGCATTTTGGGAGACTGAGATAGACTGATCACTTGAGCCCAGGAATTTGAGACCAGCCTGGGCCACATGGCCAAACTCGGTCTCTACAAAAAACACAGAAGGTTATCTGGTGTGGTGGCATGCACCTGTAGTTCCGGCTACCCAGGAGGCTGAAGTGGGAGGATCACTTGAGTCCGGGAATTTGAGGCTGCAGTGAACTGAGATCACACCACTGCACTCCAGTCTGGGTAACAGAGTGAGACCTTGTCTCAATTTAAAAAAAAAGAAGTAAATAAACATGAAACTATAGTTAAAATATAAGAGTTCTACTCTAATATCTATGAAAATTATTTTTGCATATTCTCTACAGAAATGTCTGTTATTTGAGTAACTGTACATATTTTTACTAATAAATCTCACTAGGCCAATTTTTATTACCCTAGAGTTGGAAAAAAAAGGAAAATTGTTGAAAGCCACATCAAAACATTGAAGAGAAGAATAAATTTGTCGCATCCTTGATCAGATCAGTCAAAATGTCAGCCTCTAAGTTTGCAGCAGCATGACAGTTAAGTGAAAATTCTGCAACAATATTGTAGTCATGGTCTTGAAATAGTTCCTTTCCTGTTCAATGAGAAATAAGAGCCAGAGGGTTGATCACAGTCCAAGAACTAAGTATTGACTTATATTCTTGGTTTTTTTTTTATAGGGTGGTCCAAAGAGAAGAACTATAATAATCTACCATGGGGTTGAGAGAATTGTTCAGAATTTTAGAAACTAAGAATAATGAAAAGAGTTCAGTTGCTGCTCTTTGTCTTCATGATATTTTCTTTTAATGTCAACTTCTATTTTGGAAACAAGGAGTACATGTGCAGATATGTTACATAGGAATATTGCCTGATGCTGAGGTTTGGAGTATGGATACCATCACCCAGGTAGTGAGCATAGTACCCACTAGATAGTTTTTCATCCCAGGCTCTCCCCCTAACCCTTTCCCCTCTAGTAATTCATGGTGTTAAAGCTCCCATATGTATGTCCATGTGTGCTCAGTGTTTGGCTTCCACTTTTAAGTGAGAACATACATTATTTGATTTTCTGTTCCTCCCTGAATTAATTCATTTAGGATTATGGCTTCCAGCTGCATCCATGTGGCTGCAAAGGATATGATTTCATTATTTTTAGGGCTGCATAGTATTCTGTGGTATATATGTACCACATTTTCTTTATCCAGTCTACCATTGATGGGAAGCTGGGTTGATTGCATGTCTTTGCTATTGTGAATAGTGTAGCTATAAATGTACTCATGCATGTGTTCTTTTGGTAAAATGATTTATTTTCCTTTGGGTATGTACTCAGAAAAAAAATTGTTGGGTCAAATGGTAGCTCTGTTTTAAGTTATTTGAGAAATCTCCAGACTACTTTCCACAGTGACTGGACTTATTTACATTCCTACCAGCAGTGAATAAACAATCCCTTTTTTCCACAGCCTCACCAGCCTCTGTTGTTTTTTGACTTTTCAATAATAGTCATTCTGTCTGCTGTGAGATGATATCTCATTGTGGTTTTGATTTGCATTTCTCTGATGATGATGATGCTGAGCATTTTTTCATGTTTGTTGGCTGCTTTTACATCTTCTTTTGAGAACTGTTTGTTCATGACCTTTGTCCATTTTTTAGTGTTTTTGTTTTTTTGCAAGTTTCTTATGGAATCTAGGCATTAGGCCATCATTGGGTGCATAGTTCGTAAATATCTTCTCCCATTCTGCAATTTGTCTCTCTACTCTGTTGATAGTTTCTTTTGCTGTGCAGAAGCTCTTTAATTAGGTCCCACTTGTCTATTTTTGTTTTTGTTGCAATTGCTTTTGGGGACTTAGCCAAAAATTCTTTGCCAAGGCTGATGTCTAGAGGAGTATTTCCTAGGTTGCCTTACATGTTTTTATAGTTTGAGGTATTATATTTAAAATGTTGGATTCAGGTTGGTATATTTTCATATATGGTAAAAGATAAGGGTCCAGCTTCAATCTTCTGCATGGTATTCTTAGGATGCAGAGGTGTCTAGTAGGCTCTGTCTGGAATAGCTCAGTCTCTGTTGATAGAATCCTAAGACAAAAAAAGAGTTCTATGACTGCCTTTGTGACTCATCTGCTGAGGTGAAGTCAGAGAAAGGAAAAGAATAAAAGAGAAGAAAAAGATCCTTCTTGAGACAGAAAAAGTAAAATAAAGAATTACAGGAGAGATCCAAGATGGCCGATTAGCAACAGCCCAGGAATGTAGCTCCCAGTGAAAGCGCAGAGAACGAGTGAACGCCGCACTTTCCGACGAATTTTTGGTGCCCACAGACCGGGAGATTCCCGGCAGAGGAGCCACACGGGTCGCCAGCGCGACTCGCTTGGCCGGCGCGGCTGTTTTGCCAGCGCCCCAGCGCAGCGCTTCCCGGTGCGGAGTATACGGGACGGACGGGCTCAGCTGGTCCCATCCCCACAAGGAAAACAGCAATTGGAAGCGCTGCAGACTGAGAGTCTCACAGCAAGCACAGCGAACCCAGGAAGGTCTGGCTCTGTGGGGAACGAGCATCCGCCAAAGGAAAACTAAGAAACAGAAAAACTTCATCACCGGGCGGAGAGAGATCCAA
>CAUYQU010021400.1:0-45795 GCA_963574635.1 Cheracebus regulus
CCCCAGTGTATAATGTTCCCTGCCCTGTGTCCATGTGATCTCATTGTTCAGCACCCACCTATAAGTGAGAACATGTGGTGTTTGATTTTCTGTTCTTGTGTCAGTTTGCTGAGAATGATAGTTTCCAGATTCATCCATGTCCTGTCAAAGGACACGAATTCATCATTTTTTATGGCTGCATAGTAATCCATGATGTATATGTGCCATATTTTCTTTGTCCAGTCTATCATTGATGGGCATTTGGGTTGGTTCCAGGTATTTACTATTGTAAATAGTGCCACAATGAATATACCTGTGCACGTGTCTTTATAATAGAAAGATTTATAATCCTTTGGGTATATACCCAGTAATGAGATTGCTGGGTCAAATGTAATTTGTATTTCTAGATCCCTGAGGTATTGCCACACTGTCTTCCACAATGATTGAACTAATTTATACTCCCACCAACTGTGTATAAGTGTTCCTATTTCTCCACATCCTCTCCAGCATCTGCTGTCTACTGATTTTTTAATAATCACCATTCTAACTGGCATGAGGTGGTATCTCAATGTGGTTTTGATTTGCATTTCTCAAATGACCAGTGATGAACATTTTTAATATGTTTGTTGGCCTCATAAATGTCGTCTTTTGAAAAGTGTCTGTTCATATCCTTTGCCCACTTTTGAATGGGTTTCTTTGTTTTTTTCTTGTAAATCTACTTTAGTTCTTTGTAGATTCTGGATATTAGGCCTTTGTCAGACGGGTAGATCGAAAAGATTTTTTTCCCATTCTGTTGGTTGCTGGTTCACTCTAATGATTGTTTCTTTTGCTGTGCAGAAAATCTGAAGCTTAATTAGATCCCATTTGTCTACTGTCGCTTTTATTGACATTGCTTTTGGTGTTTTAGTCATGAAGTCCTTGCCTATGCCTCTGTCCTGAATGGTTTTGCCTAGGTTTTCTTCTAGGGTTTTTTATGGTGTTAGGTTTTATGCTTAAATCTTTAATCCAGTTGGAGTTTATTTTAGTGTAAGATGTAAGGAAGAGGTCCAGTTTCAGCTTTCTGCAGATGGCTAGCCAGTTTTCCCAACAAAATTTACTAAACAGGGAACCCTTTCCCCATTGCTTTTGTCAGGTTTGTCAAAGATCAAATGGTTGTAGATGTGTAGTGTTACTTCTGGGGCCTCTGTTCTGTTCCATTGGTCTATATCTCTGTTTTGGTACCAGTACCATGCTGTTTTGATTACAGTAGCCTTGTAGTATAGTTTGAAGTCAGGTAGCGTGATGCCTCCAGCTTTGTTCTGTTTGCTTAGGATTGTCTTGGCTATGCAGGCTCTCTTTTGGTTGCATATGAAGTTTAAAGTAGTTTTTTCCAGTTTTGTGAAGAAGGTCAATGGTAGCTTCATAGGTATAGTGCTGAATCTATAAATTATTTTGGGTAGTATGGCCATTTTCACAATATTGATTCTTCCTAACCAGGAGCACAGACTGTTTTTCCATCTGTTTGTGTCCTCTCTTATTTCAGGGAGGGGAAGGACAGCGGGGGAGCAGGGAGGATGGGAAGGGATAACACCGAGAGAAATGCCTGATGTAGCAGGGGAGGGAGTGGGGGGATGGAGACAGCAAACCACCGTGGCATGTATGTACCTATGCAACAATCCTACAGGATGCAGGATGCAGGATGTGTACATGTACCCCAGAGATCAAAGTAAAAAAAAAAAAAGCCGCTTCTAAAGGTAGCACTAGGCATTTCTGAACTAAGGCAATCATTCTAGATTCTGTGGCTAAAGAGATATAAAGACGGACCATATTACATTCTTCTATGTCCATATATAAAGAATGTATATTCTCACAGGAAGGAGAAAGAAAGGCAGGGAGAAGACAGTAAGCCAATAAACAAAATACTGAATACTGTTAAAATGCAATGAAACAATGAAATTATGGAGGCATGAACAGAAGGGAAAGAGGGCAAAACCAAAGGCACTAACAACGGTCTAGCTTCCACAGGCTCTTTCTTGAGTCTCAGTTCCCTCATTAAATGAGAAAATAAAACTCAACGGTAGTATTCAACAAATGTTAACTGACTCCCCCATATATATATTTTCTGGATAGCATTACAACCAAAATCATTGTAAAAGACTGGCTACTCACAGGAACATGCTGAGTTGAAGAATAAGAGTCCACTGACTGAGGAGACGAGACTGAGTAACTTGAGAAGGCTGGCGAAAGTGGCTGAGGTTCTGCCTTAATATCTTTAACTGGAAAACATGGAGGAAAGGTTTTACCTACTGGACAACAAAAACTTAGAATAAAATGAACAAGAAGGTAAACTCTTTTAAAATTCAATCAGATATGGAAGCTAAGGTCACCGAAATACAACAAGTGAAAATGCAAGATGCAGTATCTAGTATGCTTCCACTTGTGTAACAAATTACATATGTGGGGGGAGGGCTGTGTGTGTGTACACTTGCATCTGCACTAATTCTCTGGAAGGGTAAACAGAAGAAACTGATAACAGTGGTTGTCTCTGGAAAGCAGAATTTGTTGGCTGAGGAATAAAAGCAGGAGACATTTTTCTACTATACGGATTTTTGTACCTTTTGAATATTATACCACATGTAAAATATTATAGATTCCCAAAAATTTAATTTTAAAAAAAGTAAGAAACAGGAAATAATTATTCTGGAAAGCATTTTCGACAATACAATTAAAACTCATAAAAAATGTTTGTATCTTTTAAACTATTAATTTATCCTATAAAAATGTACTGAGCAACTATGGCCCAGGAAGTGTCCCTTGGTGTCAAAGACAGAACAGGGTAGGGATGGCAGACTGTGTTTTCCAGAATTAGCCATACAATATCTACCATCCATCATGATCTTCCCTCATGATCTTCTATAATGTGATCTTGCAACTTCCCCACCAAGAAGTAGAGTCCATTTCACCTCCCCATGAATTTAGGTGGGCTTAACTCCTTCAATCAAGAGAGGACAGAAGTAATGCTACGTGAATTCTGACGCTGGAAAGGCAGCCTCTGCTTTGTGTGCTGGAACACTCAAAGTTGGAGCCTTTGAAGTCTGACTACCCTGAGACCATCATGACTTAAGAACGCCACACCATATAGAGAGGCCCTATGCAGGCACTCCCGTTCGTAGTCCTAGTCTTCAAGTCATTCCACCCCAGGCGTTACACATATGAGTGAAGAAACCTCAAGATGATTCTGGCCCCCAAATGTCAAGCTACTACAGTCTTCAAATCTCCCCAGTTGTGGTCTGGACATCATGGAGCAGAGACAAGCCATCTTTGGAGCACCCAGTCAAAATTTGTGACCCATAGATTCTAGCAATTTAATAAAATTGGTTGTTGTTTTAAGCAACTAAGATTTAGAGTAGTTTGTCAAACAATAAAACCAGAACACTGACCTTGTGTATCCCACATTCTATGAAGGCAGACAGGCATGAAGCAATATAATCCATAAAATAAAGAGGAATAGGTAGTGCAAGAATAGGGAGGAATTCAGATAGGACAATGTGCTGCTTATTTATTCACTGTCTCTCAGCACCAAGTCCACTTTCTATAACCTGTGACACAAATTATTCCCAGCTGGCATCCTTTTAAGTCCTGTCAATAGGAGATACTAGAAAGATGCTAGAAGCGAGGAGAAGGGATAGTCTTCATTCTACCATCAGCTGTACCCCAACACTGGCAATTTGCTCCAGGTTTCAGCTTCTTTCAGTATACTCAACCCCGACTTCATCAAGCTCCCTTAAAGATAGTATTAGCCAGGTGCTTCCACTTCTCAGAAGTACATGTGTTAAATGCATGGGAACTCATCTACCAAGTTCCTAGGTTCTGGCAACCCAGCCTCTTCCCTTGGATTGCCTGAACCCTGTCTGGTTCTCAGGTTAACCTTATATAGAGATAATATTCAAAATTCAAAATCAACATTTCCATTTCTGATATGAACTATTTAATCATTCATTACACTACTGAAACTTTCATAATTATGAAATTTCTCATATTCATTTTTGGCAAGAAATTTGTTTACACAATTGCCATACCAGAAGTAGAATGCACAGCACCAGGAATCTTTTAACCTACCAATATAACCCAACAGCCCCGCCTAATTTTGAATAGGATCAAACTACAAAATAAAATTGATCTGTTTAAAGCTTTTACCAGTGAAACACATAATTACCTGTACAGATTTGGTTGTGAATGTCCCAAATGTCTGACTCCCAAGGCATCAAATCCAAATCAAAATCAAGATGATCAAAATTGTTTTCCTGTAGGTTTCAAATCACCAAAAGAATATTAAAAGAATAAAACATATGCATCTTAAAATCAAGCTATCAGACATAATTTGACACAAATAATATAACTGCTATTAGCCAACCTAGTAAAATGAATATTCTAAGTCACTCTTGTATGAGAATACATCTTGGATAGCCTAGAGATTCAGTTACTTGAAGCACAGCAGTAACAACCAGGAAAGAGGTAAGGGATTCAGTATTTAAAAGATTCAGTTGGCTTCATTCTTTTCTATGAGAACAGACCATTACAGAAGTCAAAAATGTGTCTTTTATCAGAGAAATCCAGCAAAATACATTTTCCCATTGCCATTAAGAAAAACAAGACAAAACAAATGCTATTCACAATATAATTTCTATATACAATAGAAAGAATACAGCCATAGCCAAAAGACAGGCAAGAATCATAAAGATGGTAGTTACCTCTGAGTAATTTTCCTTTTTTTTCTACTGTGTTATACATCCTAAATTTCTAAAACTTTTATGAATTAAAAAAAAAACAACACTTTTTAATCCAATAATACACTTTTCAATCCTATAAATTAAAACTAAGTTTTTCAAACAGGGATCAGCAAACTTCTTAAAGGCTCCATTAAGTGCTTTTCATTTGGATGGTTTTTCTAACTGAAATATAAGCGTATTCTGGGTCATCCAGATGATCATTATACACTATATAAAGAAGTGTCACATAAATTCAGAGCCCTCATGTAAATCTGAGATCAAGTTAGTACCAAACGGTACTATTTTAAATTAAGTATCTGGAGTCACAGAGACAAAAAGAGAAGTAAATTTAATATATAAATAATGCAATAAAGGCAATAAATATTAACTTAATGCCATAAATGATAAAATAGCAACAACAGGGTTGCTTGAGCCCAGGGGTTCAAGATCAGCCCAGGAAACATAACAACCCCATTTAAAAAAGGGGGGGGAGGATATTATGTTCTGGGGATATCCTCTGTGGAGTTACATAATGTCCATCTATTCCTCATTGGTGATGTTACTTTTGATCACCCAGTTTCTCTACTGTATAGTTGCTATTTTCCCTCTTGCAACTAACTGGGAGTAAAACACTTTAAGGCCATGTAAATATCAACATTTGTCCCCAAGATTGAGCAACCATTTATAATTTTTGCCTGAACCAATCTTTACTATGCTGTTTGCACAATACTAATTTTCCAAATCTACCACTCCTTCACATCTGTTGGCATTCTGCTGTAAGGAAGAGCCCTACCTTATTCTCTATTTGTTTCCTTATTTATCCAATTATTATCAGGATGAGTGCATGGGCTCCTATTTTATTCAATGATTTATAATCCATTAATTTTCTTTTCTCTCTCTCTCTCTTTTTTTTTGAAACAAAATCTCACTCTCTCACCCAGGCTGGAATGCAGTGACATGAAGTCAGCTCACTGCAACCTCTGCCTCCCAGGCTCAAGCTATCCTCCCACCTGAGCCTCCAAGGTAGCTGGAAATACAGGTGTGTGCCACCGTACTCAGCTGATTTTTGCATTTTTAGTAGAGATGAGATTTTGCCATGTTGCCCAGGCTGATGTTGAACTCATGAACTCAAGCTGTCTGGCCATCTTCACCCTACAAAGTACTGGGATTTAGGCATGAACCACCGTGCCCAGTGTATTTTCTTATTTAAGTTGGTACTCAAATTGGGCCAGTGGGAGCCCCTTCAGGTTGTCCTTGTATCCTACAGATATGCCTCCCCCGGCCTTTTTTTTTTTTTAATGTATTTTATTACTTTCTGTCATCATATGATGATTCCTGACTCACCATATACCTTTTCTGTCTCTGCCCTGGAATCAACTATTTCTCCAAGAAGCTCTGGTTCCTTTTAATGAGGGATAATATTTAGAGACCAAGATTTTGGTGCTAGGTGTGCTCATTGCTACTGAAATATAATTGCTTCCGGATCTCACACACACACACATATATATGTGTGTGTATATGTATATATGAATCCATATATATGTATACATATATATATGTGTGTATACACACACATATACTTCCAATTCCAATCCAAACCCAACCCCACAAAGTTCTTTATTGTTATCCTACATTCTGCACATTTTTTTGCACAAGAAGAACCTAATAATATCAACACATTTATTCATTTCTTTAGTCCTACAGTACTTATCACGTGGGTTCAGATTTGTTCTACCCATATCACTATGATATACAAGCTCACTAAAAAGAACTCAAGATCTGTGTGTAGTTTGTTTTGTGTTTACCCTTAGAAAGAGGGTATATAATGCACTGTGTTTATAATTATTTGTATTCATATTTTTTCTTTTTAAATTGTTATACAATTTATTTCTTTCAGTTTTCATTTCCTCCAGCTTTGTAGATTTAATTTTTTTATTATGTAGAACATCAACATATTTACAAAAGCAAAACTAGATAGAAAAGTGTTTGTGCATTCATGTATCTACTGATATCCTTTGGATGTTCTATAATGCAGCATTTGTTTTTTCATATACTATCAAGGTTAATCATCTATTAAAGCCTTATTGTTCATACCAACTTCTTTACCCACTTTATATCAATTTATGTCAAATATATTATTTTTATTGTTATGAGTATTTTTTTCATTTAATCATCTAATCATTTATTTATTCAATGCATATTTATTGAATAGCTACTATGTGCTAGACACTGTCCCAGGCACTAGGGAAACAATGGTGAACCAATGAAACAAGGTCCTTGACCTTGTGGAACAAAAGGAAAGGCCAGAGTAAAGAACATAGCAATAAGTTCAATATTACTTGAGAGTAACATCAGAGGGGAGTGACAGGAAGGTCATTTCCTCTTGAAGTAGGAAAGTAAAAAGGGTTTATAGGCCATGCTGGAAATGTGGACCATATCCTAGGTGATAGACAGTTACTGAGTAATTTAAAGAAGAAGATATAATCAACTTTACATTTTAGATAGATCAGTCAAGTAACACTTGGAATGTTAACCCTTAAAGATTAATAAAATTAAGAGAGTGTGGAGAAAACCATTCTTTCTCTTACCCTGCATCAGTACAAAAAGTAGAAATTTCTCCACCCATGGCAAACTCAGAAATATTAAGAATAAAGGTTTACCCCTTATTCATCCTTCCTTATGAGAAGAACAGTGAGTTACCTAATTTTTTAGTTCGAAGAATGAGTCATTGCAAACGTAATTTAGGTTCTTTTTGGCACTTTTTGTTGTTTTCTTGAAGCAAGCTTTCCAACAATAAGGCTGAAGTTTTGATCTCTATTTGATTCCTGTCTATTTCTCATCTGGACCCAAATTCTCGAAGGAGGGAAGTGTCCTTACTTAGCTCTTCAGTAATCCAAACTAGCTCTAAAGCTCAGGGAAGATGTCAGTGATGTGGATAAAGAACTGGGAAGAGGCCAGCTTCGGTGGCTCACACCTGTAATCCCATCACTTTGGGAGGCCGAGGTGGGCGAGGTCAGGAGTTCAAGATCAGCCTGGCCAACGTGGTGAAACCCCTTCACTACTAAAAAACTACAAAAATTAGCCAGGTGTGGTGTCGCATGCCTGTAATTCCAGCTACTCAGAAGCCTGAGGCAAGAGAATCACTTGAGCCCGGGAGGCGGAGGTTGCACTGAGCCAAGATCGCGCCATTGTACTCCAGCCTGGGCAACAAGAGCAAAACTCCATCTCACAGGAAAAAAAAAAAAAAAAAAAAAAAAAAGAAATGGTAAGAATAGATTGTAACCCTACCAGAGTTCCTTCAGAGTGAATAAGATTTCGAATATGCTGGGTGAAAGCAGCAGCATGACAAGAATGGAAGCTTAAGGAACTCCAACTTTAAGAGATGGGTAAAGGAGGACTAATGGTGAAGGCAGATTTATCTAAAACTTTTGAGGTCATAATTTCAAAGTTTTAATTCCAAAGTTTTCAGATTTTAGAATGTAAGGAGTACATAATACTACATATTATATAACATCACAAAGGATCTGGAGAAAATACATTTCTGCAGAAATATGTGAATAATCATTCCAAGAAAAAAAATGAGGTGACTGCTTAAGTTTTTCTCAGTTTGAAATTGAAAAAGCATTTTGTATGCTTTTGTTACATATTTGAGTTTCTGTGGTGGTGTCATATAAACTTTTGTTGATAACACAGAACAGGAAAGTTGGGTGCCATATGAAATCAGAAGCATTGCAGGAATGAAAGCATGCATGCATGAATAAATGTATATAAGAGTGTGAATACAAGCAGCTAAATGGGTGAAGGAAAGGCCTAAAACAAACCAAACTTAGCAATGGTAGGCTTGCTCTAGACACAGAGATTCAGACTAAGGAGATGTTAACAAATCCATCGTCTCAAGAAACTGTATGTGAATCTACTTTGGAGCCATTTTAATACATGAAATCTTAGAGTAGTTCACATGGTTAAGAAGACATTAGAATTAACAATATGCTTTTGTGATCTCCTATACCTTAACAACCCAGCTAACATCCAGGGGTTTATTTGTTAAAGCACTAAAGTTATTTATGGGGGCTTACCTAAAAAAATAATAATTAAAATTTATTTCAAAATTAAGTTATCTTCCTGAAAGTAAGGAGATAATATAGATTATGGTATAGGAAAAAATACTTTATTTAGGTTTCCGGTAAGGCAAGAGCCTCAAAAGAAATTATTTCAATAATTTATTTCATACTATAGTTTTCTTCCATGAACTCATTTATTATTTATTCAAATTATTGCTACAACTTGTACTTTGTTACAGCATCTGGGATTGAGAAAAGGAAAGCAGAAAGAGAAGACCTAGTCCCTTATCTTTAAATTATAATTAATGAGATAAAACACAAACAAAAAAAGATAAATGACTATAAATTAATAAAAAATATATGGTTAAAATATACATAAAAGCTGATCCTCTCTAATGCTATTCTTTTTTCCTTTTTGAGACAGCCTCGTTCTGTTGCCCAGGCTGGAGTACAGTGGCACAATATTGGCTTACTGCAACCTCTGCCACCCGGGTTCAAGTGATTCTCCTGCCTCAGCTTCCCGAGTTATCTGGGATGACAGGCATGCACCATCACATCCACATTAGCTGTGCACCACACAGCTAATTTTTGTATTTTTAGTAGAGATGGAGTTCCACCATGTTGGCCAGGCTGGTCTCGAATTCCTGATCTCAGGTAATCTGCCCTCCTCAGCCTTCCAAAGTGCTGGGATTATAGGTGTGAGCCACCTCACCCAGCCTCTAACGCTATTCTTAAAGAATAAAGTAGAGCATAATAAGCATGGAAGAACACTTGAACAGAGTGTAAGGAATTTGTTATAAAGGGAGAGAGCTTTCAAATGATGTCACCACATGATAGAGGTTCTTAGAAGATGGCACTTGCTTAAATTTGAAGTTTTAAAGTAAAGGAAAGCTCACTTCTATATTCCTCTTATTCATAATCTTGATTTACATGTTAACCAATGTATTTATTTTGTATATATTCCTGGTGAACTGGGAGAGGAAGCTACATGATATACTGAGCAGAAAGAAAATGGGCAAGTCTTCCCAATTTTCTCTTCCCCCAGATTTGGGGAAAAACATATATTTGGAGTTTACACTGTTACATGTGCTGACTGGAATGAGATTATTCTTACAGAACCTAAAAGATCATTTGCAATAGCTGCGGAAACTGCCTCATGGCTTTTGATATTCTTGATACTGGATGCACTTTAGGAACTGATAATTGGCCTAATGCTTCCTAATGACCTTGAATTTTGACATCAAATATCTAACAAATCTGAAGCCCTTGTTGTCACTTGCAAAATAGCTCCCCATGATCAATATGTGTACTGTTTACCCAAGGTAACATATATTCTCATTTTTTAAATCATTCATGCCAATACTTCCCTTGATAAACATGCCTAATTAAACAAACATTTTTAAAGAATATTCCTTTTATAAACCCAGCAGTTCAAATTTAACTGTTTTCTTCGAGGTGTGGTGGCTCACACCTGTAATCCCAGAACTTTGGGAGGCTGAGGCAGGTGGATCATGAGACCAGGAGTAAATCATGAGACCAGCCTGGCCAACATGGTGAAACCCCATCTTGACTATAAATACAAAAATTAACCGGGCATGGTGGTGCCTACCTGTAATCCCAGCTACTTAGGAGCCTGAGGCAGGAGAATTGCTTGAACCTGCGAGGTGGAGGCTGTAGTGAGCTGAGATCGCGCCATTGCACTTGGCGACAGAGCGAGACTCTGTCTCAAATAAATAAATAAATTTAACTGTTTTCTACATAGTTTAGCAGTTAGGAAACATAAATAAATCTGTGTTTTAGATATTTAGATTACATTACACATGTTTAGATCTATTCAAAGACAGATTCAGGACATCTATTCATATACGACAAGTCCAAATCCATGTTTGCTTCACTTAATATATCTGGTCATTATAAAATAATACAGAGATAGAAGCTCACCTGAATCAGAACTCAGAAATCTGATAAGATATGGGAGGCCTTTATGTTCTCTCACAGCTCTTTGATTGTTTTCATTTCCTATACATAATACCCTTATACAGTTCATTACATTTACTAGCACACTTTCTATGTTTAAGTTCAAGAGATTTATCAGACTTGGGATTCCATTCTAAAAATAAACCAAAAAAAAAAAAAAAGGAAATATTTGCCATTATAGACACTGCACTGGTAATTGGTAAACAGCAAGAAGTAATCAACATATGCTAACTTAAGAAAATACTGTTATCTACTTCTGGACTGCACTCAAATGCCAACTTCTCAGTGGAGTATTTTTCACCAGGCTCCCTCTCCCTCCCTTTTCCCTGCTGTATTCTTCCCTGAGAGTTTTGTCACTGAATAAGAACATGGGTTTCTATTTTTGTAACTTCTATATGAGGGAGTTATTTATTGTCAGTTAAAAATAATGGTCTATGAAAAGAACTTACATATTTGGCAATAACATCCTTGTTTTCACATTGAGCAATATCATATAGAATGATAGCACAGCGAGACTGTAGTTCAGGCTCATCACAAACCAGTAGGTTGATTAGAGATGGAATGCCTCCTGCTTCTACCAAAGCATGCACTACACTTTTGTGGGTTGAGATATTACTTAATAACCCAACGGTTTTGCACTGCAGTTTTATTTTGGAACTTTTTAATAGATTGATTAAGGCAGGAATGGTGCCTGTAATGTAAAGAGCAATAAAGAAAAAAAACAATTACTGGTAACCATTTATAGTCAATATATCATGGCAATATTTAAATAATGTTTATGGACATTGCAATATACACAATTAGCAAATAATTTCATAAAATATTTATAAAATTATCATTTGAAACTACATGAAGAAATTTTCCATCTTGTCTTTGGTATGGGCAGCTCTCATTGTTCATACATTTGATTTTCCTATAGCACAATTATACATTTTATATTAGTAGCCTTAAGCCATCTTTGAAACACTGAATTCTGGCTTAAGATTATTGATAAATAAATTATTTGTGCTACCACATTGTAGAGTTCAGTTTTGGTTATTGTATCAACTTTGTATGGCACTACTTATGCAATTATTTGAGCATTTTATTATATTTTATCCTTATTTTATACCAGCATGTGAAAAACAAAAAAGTGCTGAATCTAGTAAAAATGCAACATTAGTGTCATTAATTACAGTTGGCTCAAAGATGAAAATCGTTGGGCATAGTGAAAATAGAAAATCTGGCTTCAGTTCGATGCCTGTTTTACTTGCATCAATTCAATGATAAACAGAAAGCACATTATAGGACACACAAAAAATGCTAGAAAATATAATAGGTATAATAACAACCTTATTTATTTAGCTACCTGAAATAAAATATCCCTCATGACTTCTTTAAGTCTGTAGTTCACCTTTTGGATATAGAGCTTTTTGTACATGTTTTCAGGAATATATTAGGGGACCATCTACTATCAATCAAATTTTAATTAATTCATTTAATATTTATGGAGCATCTCACATGCGTTCAATGAGCACATTAGGGTAGTGGCTACCATATTGGACATTTTCAAATAGAACATTTTCCTTATATATGTGTGTGTGCGTGTCTGTGTGTGTGTGTGTGTAGACAGACAGATAGACAGGTAGACAGGTAGATAGATATAGATAAAGACAGCGTCTCACTATGTTGCCCAGGCTGGTCTCAAACTCCTGGGCTCAAGCTATCCTCCTGCCTTGGCCTCCCAAAGTGCTGGGATTATAGGCATGAACCACCATGCCTAGCTGAACATTTTCATCGTTTCAGTAAGTTATTCTGGACAATGCTATTCTCAATACAATCCTATGGGGTGGAGCCATTTTATTAGTAAATAAACTAAACTAAGAGAGGTTAAGCAATTATCTTAAGTTCTAAATGCAGAGCTAGTTACAAACCAGGCCTGACATTAAATCTGCTGTTTATAATTTCAAAAGTAAATTGTGTAGATTATATAATAGGATAATTTCTAAATAAAAGTAAATATACGAGTAGTATGGTAATTTATTACTTAAATTAATACTTAACATCAGTTTTTAATTTTGTGAGCTTTTAAACAAATAGAATTTATATAGTTTTTTGATCCTGTGCAGCTTCCATGTGGAAAATAAAACATGGTTGACAGGTAAATGAAGTGATCTTAGCAAAAGAAACCTAAAATGAACTAAAATTTTTCCTTTACAATTAAAAATATATTTTTAAATGACCGCTGAATAAAATATAGCTTACATAAAATAGCATTAAAAAACAGTTAATAGAGTTTGCATCACCTGCATCCAAAATGCATCTCCAGTATTGATCATTTGCTAAGCAAATTACTTCCAAGGACATGACAGCCATCATCCTTCGTTTATAGCTTTCACACTGTAACATTTCTGTTAAGGGTTCAACAGAAAAACACAGCTGTAATTTACACAAGAGGCAATGAAATGCTTGATTCTGTTTTTGTAACAGCTAAGTAAAACCAAGGGTTGAGGTCACCAGTATTACCACCAAATGCATGGATTAAATTCCCCTCTCTGCATGGTTCCCTCTGAATTACTGACAAATTTCATCAGCTCATGACCTTTGAGGTTTATAGTCTATATCATTAGTGAAAAAATCCTGAAATTTCTTTTTTTTTGAGATGGGGTCTCAGTCTGTTGCCCAAGCAGGAGTGCAATGGCATGATCACAGCTCACTGCAGCCTGGATCTCCCTGGGCTCAGGTGATCTACCATCTTAGCCTCTCTAGTAGCTCAGACTACAGGCATGCACCACCACACCTGAATAATTTTTATATTTTTTGTACAGACAGCATTTTGTCATGCTGCCTAGGCTGGTCTCAAACTCTTGGACTCAAGCAATTCGCCTCCCTTGGCCTCCCAAAGTGGTAGGATTACCGGCATGAGCCACTGTGCCCGGCCAAAATTTTTCATTTTTGGCCTGAATAGCTTAGGTTGGCTGGTCACATACTTCAAATTTCCTTGTAAAATAGTACATCTCTCTCTTGTCTAAAATCAGTTGTTAAATAAAATTTGAATGTGGGTTTTCAAGAATAGCAATGTAATCCACAGTACTGTTAATAAAAATCTAATATCCATTAAATTAGAAATGAGGCTTTATATATTTCCTGGGTTTGAAAAAGATACTTTAAATACAATCTTGGAGGAACTTTTACTACAGACAGAAGATATTACAAATATACATGTCTATTGTGCTAGAAAAGATACACAGACTATCTTTTCCTCATCTCTTTAGCCAGCTACTCTATTACCAAATCTATCCTGAATCTACCTTGGCTATATTACTCCATGGCATTCTCTTAAAATTCAGCTTCTACTCCAAGAGCTAATCCTGAGACCTCTAATAAACTGATTTTTCTTTTATGCATAGTGGAAATGGGCAGTGTGAGGAGGGATAGCTATTGCAGGGCCCAAGGCAAAACAGCAGTGGCCAGATGCTCACTGTTGTTTGTTCTTTGTGTCATTATTAGGACTTCCCCACAATGGCTGCAGGAAGCAACAGCCCTGGTGAATTTTTATGTTCTTTTAGGCCATTCCTGTTAGGGCCCAGAGCTTCCTACCATTAAGGTAGGTATTTACAATGATTTAGTCTAGTAGAAGTAACAGGATGGTCCTCTCACTTCCTCCTAACGAGACTACAAAATGATTTAAATGCACACAAATAAACATTAAAAACACTTTCTAATATCTCTTGGAGCTCATATCCAGTATTTGGGATATGTTCCCAGTACCCACTAAATTCCAAGATCAGATAATGAGCCAGTTTGAAACCGAATATACAGACTTCTTGAATCAGTAGAATGGGGATGAAAATCTTAAACATATCTTATCCTATCCTAAAATGAGTTGTTGGAAAAAAATAAGTTCTTATTCTCCAATTCGTTTCTCTTTTTTGACTTTAATTCATTTTTTATTTATATCAAATTAAGCATGTGTGTGATTCAGAGTTAAATGTTATGAAAAGGCCTATAACAAAACTTAGTGATTCTTGGCCCCACCTTCCCCACTCTTCTGGGTTCATCTCTCCATATACAATCAGTTTGGACTCTTCCCTATAACCTTCTATGATTTATAAATTTCCTTATTTCTACATATTTACATACACTGCTGTTTTGCTACATTGATTTGGACTTCATTGACTTCATGTTATGAAAAATGGGAAATTAACTCTTTCAACACTGCTCTGTTCTTTCTTTTACTTCCCTTTCTCTGTATTTAATAGCTTTTAGTTAAATTAATGTTAGGTACTTACATGATGATGTCTCTACATTTATTATTCACAGCTGAGGACTGTAATGTACTATGGTTGTGTCTCATTTCTTATTTTTGTTTTTTTTTTTTAAATAATGTCCTTATTTTACAATAGTTCCCCCCTTATCTGCAGAAGATACATTCCAAAACCCCCGGTGGATGCCTGAAATTGTGGATAGTACTGAATCTTGTATATATTGTGTTTTTTCGTAGACAGACGCTTCTCAACTTACGATTGGTTATGTCCTGATAAACTCACTGTACGTTGAAAATACCATAAATTGAAAATGCATTTATAAACCTAATCTGCCAAACAGCATAGCTTACCTAGCTTAACTTAAATGTGCTTGGAATATTTACATTAGCCTACAGCTTGGCCAAATGATCTAACACAAAGCCTATTAAATAGAGTGTTTAATAACTCATGTAATTTATTGAATATTGTACTAAAAGTTAAAAACAGAATGGTTGTATGGGGACTGTAAGTGCAGTTTCTTCTGAATGTGTATCAATTTTGCACGACTGTAAAGTCAAAAACCGTTAAGTCAAACCAGACTGTCTGAACATACATATCTATAATAAAGTCTGTAGGCATAGTAATAACAACAACTAATAATAGATTACAACAATATATAATAATAAAAGTTACATGAATGTGCTCTATCCCTCTCTCTCAAAATATCTTATTGTACTATACTGCAGGGAACCAAAACTACCAAAAGATAAGCCGCTGAGAAGGGGAGACTGCTGTATTTCATCTGCTTAGTTTTCCTTGTACCTACTGATAATTCCTCCCGTCTTTTTCCTCTAGACTGGAAACACAGTTCCATTCTGGAACTTTCCCTTGCTATCTTCCTTGAAATTCCCTATGCTTTATGCATGGGTAAGACTTCTAGTTTCCTGAGTCTCTCTCCCTTCTATTTATTGGGGAGAATTCTAGCCTTGGCATCTTTAGGTCTTCCCAAGTTAGGCTCTGAGGAGAGCATTCTTAATGGGCACTGCCAATTCTCAAGCCTTTTGAGGATTTATGGTGTGAGTCCAAGGGGTTCTCAGCTTTTTAGGCTTAGTCCTAAGCCTTGCCTATCTGTTTCCATCTTCCAGTATTTTATTGCTGTTGTATCCTTTCTTGTTTTCCCTTGCTTGTCTGCTGCTGGTCGTATTATTATTGTTTAATCTCCATGTAATTTTAGTGGAGGTCTTTAAAGGGAATAAAATTAGATATGTTCATATAATTGGCCTAGTAACCCTTACCCTTATTTTGGCTAGACTGAATGCAAATTTGAAAAAAAAAAAAAACTCAAGTGGAATTTTTCACAAAATATTTGTCAAAATATAATAAAAGATTTTGCTAAATTTGTCTCTACAATTAGGAGGCAAAAATAAATTGGAGGGAATGTTTTTCACTTAAAATTTCCTCTTTCCTTTTTCTTGATGAAGGAGATGTTTCAACTTTTGGAGAAAGTTGGAAAATAAAAATAAATATAGTTGTATAAAATATAGTCTGTTTGGGTCACAGATCTTTGATTTTAACTTGGAAATAAAACTATGTTTGCACACACAAAAATTTAGCTCTTTATTATTTGTATTTTTATTTCTGGTTTTTAATTAATAAAATGTTTATTTCATGATTTTTAAATATTTAAAATATAATGCATGTGTTATTTTCTTTCTTTCAGAGTATCAATAATTAAACTGAATAATAATCAGAACATGTATTTATAAAGAGATTATACTCACCTACCAAAGTTTTCCACACTGGGAGTTCAGGAATATTTAACTTTATTATATATTTGAGAACCTCTGTATGAAAAGTTAACACTGATAAATGGATTATATTATTTCCTTTAATATCTGTTTTTCTCCAGTTAGCACCAACAGAAAACAGGTACTGAATAGTATCCAGTGCTCCTGAAGTGGCAGCAAGTAACAGCGGAGTGCACTGATTCCTAAAAATTAAGAAATATAATATAATGAGTAAACACACATACAGTGCCAAATTTTCTTTTTATAAAACTATTCAAACTGCAATTGGAGTAAGTCTGACTTACACCACCACCTTCTGGTCCTAGGAATTCCCATCTTCTGTATTCTACACGTAAATGAATTTGCCCCTTTGCCATGCCATCCTTAGTATGGGTCCCTACCCACCTCCCCAACTTAATTATCATGCCTTAAAATTTGTTTGGAGGATGATAATGCACAAAGTTCTTACAATACCCTATCCTATCTAACTCTTACAGCTACTCTGTAAGTGAAGGAAACAGCAAAGCAAGTATTAACAGCCCATTTTATAAATGATGTAACTGAGGCTCAGGAATTAGTTACACCCATTACTTCATGTCCAGTTTTCAAATCCCAGCTTCTTCGTTGTGGCAAAAACTAACAGTTTTGCTCAAAAACTCATTATCTGATTTTTAGATAGTGAAGATCTTTTGTTTGGCTATCCATTTCCCAGCTGCTGCTGCTTCATTTTTTTTTTTTTTTTTTTTTTTTTGTCACCCAGGCTGTAGTGCAGTGGTACGATGTCGGCTCACTGCAGCCTCTGCCTCCCAAGTTCAAGTGATTCTCATCCCTCAGCCTCCGGAATAGCTAGGATTATGAACATGTACCATCATGCCTGGCTAATTTTTGTATTTTTAGTAGAGAGGGGGTTTTGCTATGTTATCCAGGCTGGTCTCAAACTCCTGACCTCAAGTGATCTGCCTGCCTTGGCCTCTCAATGTGCTGGGATTATAGGTTTGAGCCACTGTACCTGGCCTCTTCTTTCTTCTCATAGCTACAATGTAGACATGATGGTGAAAGTGGGAGTTGGCATCTGAGGGACACCAGCTTCCTCTGGTGGCTTCCACATGTTAAGAGTGACAAGAAGAAGCTGGTGACCCTCATACTATCAAGCCATTATGCTAGCCCTAGACCACTGAATAATAGTGGACAGGTTATTCGAAGACCTACAAATCCTGAATGAAACTAGGTCGAAATCAGGCTCAGAGATCCAAAATAATAACTTGGCTTTAGATTTCTAGCCAAGAATGTACCTTCTGGAGAAGTTATGCCTTTATCCTAAATGCTGATCCACAGCTAAATTGTAAAACAAAAGATTGTTGGTTTTTTTTTTAATTTCAAAGTTATTTCATTCTTTTTAATGTATTTCTCTTCCAGATACCACTAGATATTTCTCCTGTAATCCAAAGCCTATCCCCTTTGATCTGAAGTCCCAGGGCTGCCACCTGGTTGTGTAGGATCCAATTTAGAGCAATTCTCCACTTCCTAGTCTCAGGCTTCTTCCAGGGCACTGAGTAATGCATTTAACATGAAAAATTAATCTACAGAACCATAGTACTGGAACAAGGTTAGGGACAACTCCCTAGGAATTCGTCCTTATTCTTTCAGAAAACATGCATAGGTTGATAGAAGCTCTATCTTTTTAAATTCTAGAGACAGTGAGTAGAAAGGATAGCAGAGTAAACTTTACATATCTTTCAAATTACCCATGCCAATCGCCTTTTAGTGGCAGTGTGTTCAGCAAGCCGTGAAAAGCAGAAATTTATATTCGATTTAATTTTCCTTCTTCTTGTTTTTCTATTATTGCCTAGGCATCAACCTTAACCTAATATAAGTGCTTAATGACTTACTCAGCTGTTGCCTCAGCTTCTAGCAAACTAGGATCCTTCCTACAGAGAGCAATAATGATGCAAATGTTGTCATAGAAAGCAGCAAAGTGAATTGGCATCCAGCCTCTTTTTTCAGAAAGCATGTAATCAGCTTTGAAACAGAGTAGACAGACCGATGTTTCTAATGAGCAAGCCTGTGCGGCAAGGTGTAGAGGTGCTGGACCTAGAATGGTTGGACAATTACTTCAGTGATCAAAGCACTAACATTCTTTAAAAAGCCTAAATACCTCATTAGATTTCCAGCCATAGAACTTAGTATTGTATGATATAAAATCTCCAAAGTAAGCATTAAAAAAATACTTAGGCAACCCTATATTCCTTTATTTAACTCGGGATATCCAACCATTAAAAATCCGTACCTAGAAACAAAATCCAAAAATTAAAAAAAAATCCATACTTCTTTATAAGCAAAGAAAAATGAGTAACATTTAAAATATTAAATATTTGAAAAAATAAAATGTTAAATATTTGAAAATTTAAGTCAATGTGTACAACAGTTTTATGGTAAATTATTTCTTGTTTATTTTCCATTTTACTCAAGTTTTTTAGTAGAGGATAAGATCCTTTGAAATTGAAAAATATATAGATTTTCATAAAGGCCTCTATGTCACTAAATCCAATGGGCATTTTTCTTTTTTTTTTTCCATTGTATATAGGTCTTTATAATTTGAGTAGATTCCCAAAATGGGCCAGGCACGATGGCGCATGCCTGTAATCTCAGCACTTTGGGAGGCTAATGCGGGTGGATCACCTGAGGTCAGGAGTTCAAGACCAGCCTGGCGAACATGGTGAAACCCCGTCTCTACTGAAAATACAAAAAAAAAAAAAATAATAAATAACTAGGCATGGTGGTGCATGTTTGTATCCTAGCTACTCAGGAGGCTGAGGCAGGAGAATTGCTTGAGCCCGAGAGGCAGAGGTTGTAGTGAGCCGAGATTGTGCCACTGCACAACAGAGAGAGACAACAGAGCAAGACTCCAACTCAAAAAAAAAAAAAAAAAAAAAAAAAAAAAAAAAAAAAAATCCCAAAAATGGGAGTTGCTGGGTAAAAGTATATAATTATCAATAGCATTATTATTACCAGTAATATATATTGCCAAATTATTCTCCCAAAGCATAGTAGCAATTTATACCTTTACCACCTGATATGGGGGTTTGGCTCTGTGGCCTTACCCAAATCTCATCTTGAATTGTAATCCCCACCAGTCAAAGGAGAGAGGTAATTGGATCATGAAGGCAGGTCCCCCATGCTGTTGTCATGTTAGTAAGTAAATTGTCACGAGTCCAACTGTCATTTTTCAATTCTTACCTTACTTATTTCTCAGTAGCATTTTACACCATTGTCCACTTCTTCTTATTTAAAATAATTTCTTCTCTTGGTGTTTGTGATATCTCACTCCCAATTTTTGTCTAACCTTATTGGTTACTCCTTGACGGTCTCCTTTAGAAACTTCTCATTGTCCTAGTATCCAAATGAGCTTTAAGGCTCAATCTTGGGCCTTTATCTCTTCTCAGTAACTTACCATATACAAATTGATGACTCTAGGATTATAGCTCTAGATCTGATTTCTTCTGATTTGCAGATCTATATCTTTGACATCTCATAAAGCATCTTCACACGTCCCCTCAAATGGAATGTATTCAAAATTGAACTCCTGTCCTCACCTCCATACCTGGTCCTCTTTTATTGCTTCTTAAACCAGTGAGAGAGCTCATGATCCAGCCAGTTTTACAGACCACAAATCTAGAAGATTCTTTGGCACTTCCCTCTCATTTTCTTTTCCATAACCAGCCCATCACCAAGTCTAAATATCTCTAGAACCCATCTCTACCACCATCACCATCCTAATCCAAGCCATAATCATCTCCCAACTGCTATTCCCATCTTGTTTTGCCCTTTCCAATCCAGTTTTACAGAACATGAATCTGATCTTTTCATCTCTTTGATCAATGGCTTCTCAATGCCATCTGATTATGAGGAACAGTGACAGGATCCACGGGCTCCAACTTAACTTGAAACACCAGCTACAACTACCTTCTTCACCTACCTCCCAATAAAACCATCCACACATTGTTCTCTTCATTCTGGCTTTCTTGTAGCTCCCCAAATGTAGTGAAATTACACGTCCTAGGTTACCCAGGAAAGTACTAGCCAATGTCTGTTGCACCAGCATAATTATTAATAGTGCCCTTTCACTTTCAAGTCTCCCTGATTTGGATGGTGAATTATCTTGTCACCCTGGGCTTTTCCTGCTCTCTGACATCTTCCATCTCCTCAACAATTTCTCCCTTACCAGGATCTAGCTAACTCCTATTCATTTCTCTGTTGAAATGATATTTTCTCAATGAAGCACTGTTTTCATTAAATCTCTCCCATCAGAAACTTCCATTGTCCTCCTACCTGCCTTCATAGTTGGAGCTTGATAGCATAGCCTTGATAGTCCATAAAAATCTGACCCCAATCTATTTATTTAAAATTATTGTTTAGTCTTCCACTTTCTTCAAAGAAGAAAATTACTGTTTAGACTACCAGTTTCTGGTCTGGCATTTAAGGAGCTTAGAAGTCACCACTTCATCCTAACAACAAGTAAAAAGCTGAACCAACCCTAAAGAAATCAACAACCCTTAAGTTCATCAGAGAAGTGAGGTAACAGGCAAACTGATTCCCTCAAAATTGGAGAGACAGGTGGATTCAGAGAATCATAACTTAGTAGAGCAGAAATTCACAAGCAGAAACTTCCTAAGGAATCATTACTGGGGTAAGAAAACCTTAACATTAATTCACAATTGCTAGCTCAGTGTGGACAAGTATGAGAGTTAAAAACTCTAGAAAGACCCATCATAGTGGGGCCCCATGCTTTCATGTGTTTTACCTCTAGTTTTATCAGATCCTCACAGTGAATATTGCAGAAAAATCCCCTCATACTTCCAGCAGTGGGAGGGAGAAAAAGAACCATTCTGAAATACTCCAGGGCATTCTGTTCTAGAGCCTAACCTGCTGGGGTTTTATCAGAGCCTAAGCTACCTAGGGATGGGAAATGCCCAACTCCAGTCACCTCTAACCATCCTGCCTGGCCTAAGGGACATGGGGAGAGGACTGAGAAGCACTAGTGAAGTTCAAAGTAGAGGGATGTAGGCTCACCAAGAGACTTACATAGACTGCTTCTCCCCTCATACCTTACCATTACATTGTTAAAGGCCTATTTTTCCTTTTACCCAGTACATCATGTTCTGCTATCAAGAAAAATTTACAAATATATTAAAAAGCAAAAAATCAGTTTAAAGAGACAGAGCAAGCATCAGAACTAGACATGGCAGGGATTAAGACAACAATTATTTTGTTGTTTAAAATTTAAAACAACAATGATTAATATGCTAAGGGTTCTAATGGATAAAGCAGCCTGCAAGAACAGATGGGCAATGTAAGCAGAGATGGAAATCCTAAGAAAGAACCAAAATGACATGCTACAGATAAAAAACACTGTAAAGGAAAAGAAGGTCATTAATGGGCTTATAAAGAGATTGGACACAACTAAAGAAAGAATCTCTAAATCTTGAAGATATATTAGTAGAACCCTCCAGGCCAGGTGCAGTGCCTCACACTTGTAATCCCAACATTTTGGGAAGCCAAGGAGGGAGGATTGCTTGAGCCCAAGAGTCTGAGACCAGCGTGGGCAACACAGTGAGACTTCATCTCTATAAAAAATAAAATTAGACAGGCATGATGGCATGTGCCTGTAGTCCCAGCTACTTGGGAGGCTGAGGTGAGAGGGTCACTTGAATATGGGAGGTAGAGGCTGGAGTAAGCTGAGATCATGCCATTGCACTCCAGCCTGGGCAACAAATACCCTATCTCAAAAATAAAAATAAATTTAAAATATTAGGTAAAATAAGAACAGAAAGAGAAGAGAGAAAGGAAAAGAAGAAATATTTAAAACAATAATGACTAAGAATTTTTCCATATTAATGTGACATTTCAAACCACAGGTTCAGGAAACTCAGAGAACACCAAGCCAAATGAATGCAAAAAGAAACAAACAACAAACAAAAAACTACATGGAGGCATATCATTTCCAAATTACAGAAAAACAAACATAAAGAAAATAATCCTATTTATTGCAGCACTATTCACAAAAGCCAAGATTTGGAAGCAACCTAAGTGTCTATCAACAGATGAATGGATAAAGAAAATGTATCCATTCAAATGGATATACAATGGAGTAGTATTGGGCCATGAAAAAGAATGAAATCCTGCCATTTGCAACAACATGGATGGAATTGTAGGTCATTATGTTAAGTGAAATAAGTCAGTTACAGAAAAACAAACCTTGCCTGTTCTCACTTATTTGTGGGAGCTAAAAATTAAAACAATTGAACTCATGAAAATGCAGAGTAGAATGATGGTTACCAGAGGCTGGGAAGGGTAGTGGGGGGAAGTGGGGATGGTTAATGGGTAAAAAAGAGAAAGAATGAATAAGACCTAGTATTTTCCAGCAGAACATGGTAACTATAGTAAAAAAAATTAATTGCATATTTTAAAATAACTAAGAGTATAATTGGATTATTTGTAACACAAAGGATAAATGCTTGAGGTGATGGATACTCTACTTACTCTGATGTGACTATTATGCATTGATTGCATGCCTGTAACCAAAAATCTCATGGACCTCAGGTATATATGCCTACTATGTACATACAGAAATTAAGAATTATTTAAAAAAGAAAATCCTAAAAGAAACCAGAGGAAAACACATTACTTATATAGATGCAAAAATAAGAATTATACTCAATTTCTCCTCAGAAACTATGCAAGCAAGAAGTGAGCGGAGGAAAATAAAGTGTTGAGATAATGGAAACACTAACCTAGAATTCTGTAACCTGTAAGATTATCCTTCAAAAGTGAAGGAGGAATCAAGACTTTCTGAAACAAAAATTGAGAGAATTCACCACCAGTAGACCTGTTGTCCAAAGAGAAGAAAAATGATATAGGTCAGAAACTTACATATACAAAAAGGAAGAAAGAGCATGAGAGAATGAAAATGAAGGTCAAGTAAGATGTTTTCTTTGTCTTAACTGAGCTAACAGATAACAGTTTGTTCAAAATAACATTATCTGGCTGGGTGCAGTGGCTCACGCCTGTAACCCCAGCACTTTTGGGAAGCCAAGGTGGGCAGATCACTTGAGGTCAGGAGTTTGAGACCAGCCAGATCAACATGGTGAAACCCTGTGTCTACTAAAAATACAAAATACATAGGGTGTGGTGGTGCACACCTGTAAGCCCAGCTACACGTGAGGCTGAGGTGGGAGAATCGCTTGAACCCACGAGGCGGAAGTTGCAGTGAGCCAAGATTTCACCATTGCACTCCTGCCTGGGTGGCAGAGCAAGATTCCATCTCAAAATAAGTAAATAAAAACATTATCAACAAAGGGTTTGAATATGGATTAGATACATACTTCTATGTGCTTATGTATAAGTGAAATAATGAATGACATTTATGAAATGAATGACATATATATATATGCTTATGCACAAGTGAAGTGAATGAATGAATGATAGGTGAGAAGAATTAGGAATATTTTGTTATACAAGTGAAGTGAATGAATGAATGATAGGTGGGAAGAATTAGGAATATTTTATTATAAGGTACCTGTACTGCCTGTGAAATGGCTTAGTGTTATTTGAAAGTAGACTTGGAATAATTGTAAATGAATGTTGTAAACTCTAGGGCAATCACTAACAAAAATTTAGAAAGAAGTATAATGAATATGCTAAGAAAAAAACCATAAAAAGAAAAAAGAAGCTGATAAGCTGGGTGAGGAGCATTAATCATGAGGGGTCCTTGTGGCAAACTAGGTACTTGTCCTCTGTACCATCCCTCTCCTTGTCCCTAATCTGAAAAGCTTCAGTTTTCTGTGTAGACTACATAAGAGCCTTAGTTGAAGACGTGTTCTGTCTGAAGAGTATTTAAGGTTTCCAATAAAATGTACAGCCCTCAAGAAAAATTTCTTGAGCACCTATGAAGGTCAAGCATTTTTCTGAGTGCTAGGGAACTGTGGCTAACAAAATAGACCAAATCCCTGTCCTTTATGGAACTTATATTCAAGTGAAGGAGACTAACTAACTAAATACATTTATATAAGGTAGACATAAGTGATACTTAGAAAAGAAAAAGAGAGGCTGGATGCAGTGGCTCGCACCTGTAATCCCAGCACTTTGGGAGGCTGAGGCGGAGGATCACGAGGTCAGGAGATTGAGACCACCCTGGCTAAAGCAGTGAAAACCCGTCTCTACTAAAAATACAAAGAAATTAGCCAGGTGTGGTGGCATGCACCTATATTCCCAGCTACTAGTGAAGCTTGAGGCAGGAGAATCACTTGAACCTGGGAGGCAAAGATTGCAGTGAGCCGAGATTGTACCACTGTACTCCAGCCTGGGCAACAGAGTGAGATTCTTTCAAAAAAAAAAAAAAAAAGAAAAAAAAAAAAAAAGAAAAGAAAAGAAAGAAAAGAAAAAAAAGAAAAGGAGAGAAAAGAAAAGAAAAAGTACAATAATGTAGGAGGCACACCATTGTTACTCAACTGGAAATTTCTACAGGGTGGATGGAACAGGTAAGCTTCCTTCTCCCCATCCAGGTCCACTCACCTCCTTTACCACCCTGGCTCTCCTGCCCCTGCATATTAAGCAACCCCTGTCCTCTGCTTCTTGTTAGTATCTACCAATGTGCAGCCCTGGCAGGAAACTGGAAGGAGGAAGGATGAGGGTGGGCTCCCTCTCTGAGGTCATCTCAGGTTTGCTGTGCAACAGCACACAGTTGGAAGATGGCCAGTTTGACTAACTATCCCCTCCCCCTTGACAATTCAGGTCATTGTAAGTTGTTTCTTTAAAACAAAAGCCTTTTTGAATTCTCTTAGAGAGTATGAAGGTATAGTCTCTTCAATATAGACATAGAAAGTATAACCTCTTAAATTTTTGTTTTTCTCCATATCCAACATTTAGGTCAAGTCTATTACCTCAGTCAAGAATGACTCATTCTTCAGACCTCAGATTGTAACTGCCACTAGATGGCGGCATATCAAAATTACATTATAATCACTTTTTTTTTTATGTTGGAGAAACCACTTTTGGGCCTGAATTTATAAAAATAGAGGTGACAGCAAATTCCACAGGAAAAAAAAAGAGAGAAAACTCCCCAAACTGAAGAGGAATATCAATAAATAACTATGGGTAGAAATTTATACTTCAAAATGAATACAAAACATCATTATGCAACATGTAACAGCATTTTGAAAATTATATACTATAAAGAAAAATTCTAATATATGCAATAGTCTTTTTAAATGCACCAAACATTTTATTTATGTCTTACCATCTCTTTCCTTTTTTACTTCTACTTTGGATGACTCTGTTTTAAAAGGGAATGCACATAGAAGTATGATTATTAATATACAGTGGTTTCCTAAGTTATTCAAAAAGACTCATATGAATAGGAACAAAATGACTATGTAGCTGTAGCTGGCAAGATTACATTGAACAGTACTGAGAATAACTTTTGGTCAAGTCATCAGGGCATGTTCTATGCATCTGACAATGCATCAAAGCAGACCTGGAAACTGCCCCTTGAGTGGCTGCTTAAAACTCACAGGTGGGACAATTTTGTGTTGGTTAAGCAATAATACTGGCAGTAGAGTATTACGTTTTCCACACTTCAAAATCTACCCAATTCTCAGCAAATGGAAATTCAATCAAAGGGCGCATGAGAAACTTTTAATTTACCAAAGACTTCTCTACACTAAAAAAGGCTTAAAGTAATACATCTTTAAATAATGTTACCTATTGCATTTAAATGTGATTGAACTGTGCCTTATTTTAACTAGGTTCATTATGTATTGAATATTTTGAGTAACAGAAGAATCTGAATATCAAAACGTTTTAATCATACTGATAGAGTACAGAATTTATGGATATTCAATAGGGTTAAAGCACATTTTGTTTGATGTCTGTAAAAATTTAACATAGCTTATTAAGATAGCTGACTTCATTAAATATAAAATCACCACTTCTTATTGCCAACATTGTTGCATTGGCCATTCCTATTTAAACACACACACACACACACACACACACACACACACACACACTCTCTCTCTCTCTCTCTCTCTCTCTCTCATTCTGTCACCCAGGCTGAAGTGCAGTATTGTGATTATAGCTCTCTGTAACCTCGAACTCCTAGGCTCAAGCAATCTTCCCACCTCAGCCTCTCAGAATAACTAGGACTACAGGTATACACCACCAAGCCTGGCTAAGTTTTTTTTTTTTTTAATTTTATAGAGGGGTCTCATTATGCTGCTCAGTCTGGTCTTGAACTCCTAGTCTCAAGTGATCCTCCAGCCTCAGCATCCTAAAGTGCTGGCATGACAGTAGTGACCCATTACACCTGCCCCTGACAATGTATCTATATTTTCCTTTCCAGTTATGGAGGGCCACCAATTTAATTTTCAAGTTTGTTTTTATTCTAGCTAAGTTTATTTCAATGACTATAAAATATGCATGCATATTTAATCATCACGAAAATAGCTTTTAAAGTTTAAATGAGGTTAATCTTAAAAGGCCTATTCTAAACATTATTATTATCAATAAATTTTTTTGTTCTTAAGTGTAATTTAAATATATGTAATATGAAAAAAGTATTCCTTGTTTGAGGATCCTGGGATAAAGAATGATTGTTCTACTGGGACCTGATGTCATATCTATTGCTGTTCTCTGAATTTCAATAGTATATCAGTGTATATTAATTTTGTCAGTGCTTATCAAATGATATCCTGCCTTCACCCATCCATGCATTAATTTTATTAATTATTTTCTGAGCAACCACTAAGCCAAGCTTTCATCTGGACACAGGATACAATGATAGATAAAGTAGACCAAATCTTTGCCCTCTTATAGAGCTTATATTCAAATGAAGGAGATGCAGCGAGCAAATATAAAACTATATAAGCTAGCTGTAAGTGATACTTAGAAAACTCAAAGGAGCCCTTCTTAGATAAATGAAAAAAAACCTCAACTTTACTCTAGTTAATCCAATTTTAATCTGCTCTAAAATCAACATGCATTCCTACTGCTCAATTAGGGCAAATAAAATAACAACATTTTAGGTTTAAAAATTTCATGTTACCTTGGTTGAACATAACAAAGCGCCTCTGATTGACCCTAAAATTAGCATTGCACAGTTGACATATAATAAAAACTCTGTTGTGCAGGGCAGCATGATGAAAAATAGTATAACCTGCTTCATCTGCAACATTGATTGTTGAGCTTGAGGTTTTACGGCTAAATGTATGGAAAACTGCAGACAACCCTCTTTCAACAGCAGACTTCATACCAAATGGAATACTCTAAAATTAAGAAGGCCAGACTCAGTTTATCAAAACATACCTAACGTTTGGTTTAAGGAAAAAAGGACATGATATATATTAACAGAATCACATGAATGCTGCTAAAATTAAGTAGAGTTTTCACAAGATCTACGTGGAAAGTTTCTTACTGGATAATGATTAAAGTTGTTAGAGTTATAAGCAACTATTAAGAACTTATAAAGATTTTGTGGAATTTTTCTTATTATTTTTATTTTTTTCTAAAATATTTTAAAAACAAATGGAGATCATTGTGCTCCTTGTCTGACTGTAGAAAAACTTAATTTAGAAGTCTAGAAACTTGAAATATATAGCTATAGAAATACAGTTGTCATCGAAAGATAAAAATATCACCCTCTTCTTTTAGATATTCCAACTAATATTTAAAAATTCAACTAACAAATTTTTAAGGTTTTAATTTATGAGCATGAAAGCAAATAAATGGAAAGTAAATACCCATCTAACCTTTGAAGCTGGTGAGCTTCATTGCTCAGTTCCAGAAGCTGTACATCAAGGCTTGTTGAAACAGACATGGAGATTTGATTCAGGATGCTAGATTTGCTCCTTAGATTTTAGTTCCCAGGATTGAGGCCTGGCTCTGCCATTTACTATATGATTTGTGAAAGATCCCTCTCTACACCTCAGATTTCTCATTTGTATAACAGAAATGATAATAATAAAACTAGTCATACCTTAAGAGTTCATTGATTTATAATATTGCCTAACATACAGAATAAGCAATCAATAAGTATGGGCCATTAAGATTAATCACAGTCCAGTGCATTACCAGGTACTCTGCCAGAAATTTATAATCCAGAATTATATAGCTTTTAGGCTACTAAAATGTGGCATTTTGGCCAGGCACAGTGGCTCACGCCTGTAATCCCCAGCACTTTGGGAGCCTGAGGTGGGCGGATTGCCTGAGCTCAGGAATTCACGACCAGCCTGGGCAACATGGTAAAACCCCATCTCTACTAAAGTAAAATAAAATAAAATAAAGAAAATTAGCCAGGCATGGCAGCATGCGCCGGTAGTCCCAACTACTCAGGAGGCTCAGGCAGGAGAACTGTTTGAACCTGGGAGGTAGAGGTTGCAGTGAGCCAAGATCACGCCACTGCACTCCAGCCTAGGGTGACAGAGTGAGACTCCGTCTCAAAAAAAAAAAAAAAGGTGCCATTTTATTTCATATTGAAGAATTTAACCTATTATTTACCCCTAAAATAAACATTGATTTGAGACATATACTTATCAGTAATACATAACATCATATACTTTATTATGTTTGGTAGTCACTGAAATACCTTGCATTTCATAGTTTTTTTGAAACCAAATTTTTTCTTAAATTGTTCATGTAATTGAGCATCTGTCAGTGGAAGTCTTTTCAGTCTCAGATTGTTCACTATTTCATTTATGGCTCCCCACCACTGTGTCTTATATATTTGCTGATAGAAAGTTTCAAGTTCAAAATAGATCACATAGTACCTATAAAAAATAAAGAAAAAAAGATATTTCTCTACCTTTGAAGTGATTTGCTACTTTTTTTCTGTGCTGGCAAAACTTCATTTATTCTATAACAATTAAATATAAAATGGTAGTTTAAATTGTACTCAATTGTAAGTATATTAATAACATGGTTATCAACTGTTATTAATCAAGTCTTTATATAAAAATGCCTTCTTCATATTGTATTGACTCTGTCCTTTTCATGTCAGTGATCTGGGGCAATGTCTAAAAGTTCCTCAAAGGCCTAACTCTGGGTGAAGTTCTAGGTCATCTAACTGACTGCTTACCTACCTCTTATTCTTTTAAGCTAATTAATCTATATTTGGTTTCTCAAGAGTTTACCTTGAATGTGATCTGGAATGATGCTTTGGGTAATGGCTCCTTGTCTTTTACTCACTGCAGCAGTGAACTAGAGAAACCCCCCTCTTACCAGGTCCCTGGAGCACAGCTGGGGCTTGAAACAGCCCTGATCCCTATCACTCTGGAATGGAAAATTGATAAAAATTTTGAGTTACTCTATTCCCTAGGTTTGCTTACCATCACAGGTGAGGGTAAACGCCTTCCTCCCCTGCTCCCCATGAGGTACCTTTCCCAAGTCCGGATTTTAGCAGCAAATACTTCAGCTGCTGAACTACCTCTGACAGTGGGAAGCCTCTTAATATTGCCAGGTTTTCTCCTCCAAATGCAACTGTTTATTGCTGTAAATATAGTATTCTTTTTTTCTTGAGACAGGGTCTTACTCTGTTGTCAAGGCTGGAGTGCAGTGGCGTAATCACAGCTCACTGCAGCCTCCACCTCTCAGGCTCAAGTGATCCTCCCACCTCAGCTTCCTGAGTAGCTGTGACTACAGGTGTGTGCCACAATGCCTGGCTAACTTTTAAATTTTTTGTGGAGATAGGGTCTTAAAGACAGGCATGGTAGGTCATGCCTGTAATCCCAGCACTTTGGGAGGCCAAGGTGAGCAGATCACTTGAGGTCAGGAGTTTGAGATCAGCCTAGCCAACATGGCAAAACCTCTTCTCTACTAAAAATACAAAAATTAGCCAGGCATGGTGGTGCATGCTTGTAATCCCAGCTACTAAGGCTGAGGCAGGAGAATCACTTGAACCCAGGAGGTGGAGGTTGCAGTGAGCTAAGATTATGCCACTATATTCCAGCCTGGGTGACAGAGCAAGATTCTGTCAAAACAAAAAAACAAACAAATAAAGATAGGGTCTTCACTATGTTGCCCAGTTTGATCTCAAACTCCTAGGTTCCCTCAGTCTATCCAAGCAATCCTCCCACCTCAGCCTCCTGAAGTGCTGGGATTACCGGCATAAGCCACTGCACCTGGCCCAAATACAGTATTCTTAACAGTGGTAACCCCTCCTATGGCTCTTCACTGCTGTTCAGGGATGATCAGTTTTCCTAAGAGAGCTAAAAATTTGTTCCATTACACTAATATCTTGAGGAGGAAGTTAGTGATTATGCTAAGGAAACTGCCCAGTAGCTAAGGGAGAATCACTGGTTCTCATGAGTCAGTTACAGGACGGTCACAGGGAAACACTGTTGTAAATTAGTCAGAAGCTAATAGTCTTCCTTGATCTGTGCTTCAATTCCAATTTTCTGAATATAAGGGACCTCAGTGCATGGATGGAGGTATATCTGAGGACCTGTTCACATTTATCTGAGGGTGTTATTCTTCCCATACATCATCCTCTTCCCCTAAAAGGAAACTAGACCGTGAGAATATAAACTAAAGGCTGTCTGGACCCACAGCTTGCAGGTATAGTACCAGATCAGGTGGTGGGGCTTGTCACTTGTCCATAGGTCCCAGCTTGTAGAGGTGCCATGGTCATCAGTGGGGACTTGCCTAGCTTATTAGACTCTAGCCTACAAAATCAAGGAGCAGGTGTTCTGTATCTTACTTAGATTTGAAAGTTTTGAACAGTCTTTGACTCACAGTGGTGTTAGGCTCTAGGACCTTAAGGAGCTGTTTGGATCAGACCTGGATGCTTGATTGGTACTACATGACTAAACTGAATTTTTAGAAGAAAACAGCTCATGGAGCTTATTAGGCTTTATGTGCCCAGGCAGGAAAGGAGGAAATTGAAGATATTCCATGGCAGCTGAGAATGCTGATCTGCTAACATATGAGATTCAAAAAAAAAAAAAATTGTGTGTGGATTGGGTTGTAGAAGGAACTGAAAGTCCTCTAGTGATTGGTAGAGAAGCCAGAAAAATTCTGCTTATAACTCTACTTGTGGTTTTTACTTTTACTCCATGTTGTCTGGGTCGGGGATACAGGCTTATGTTGAATTTCAAAACCAGCAAATTGGTATGTATCAGCCTACCATTCACCAACGCTGACGACCAAATGCTGTGCATTAGTTCAAACTAGAAAAACAATTCCACTATGATATGACTGATCTCTTACAGTGCAATGGTAGTGTGTTTATAGCAACCATACTCATTCACCCACAACAGCCTCTCACCAAGTACAGCTTCTGTCCCAGCTGCTTCCCTGAATTCCCAGGATCACTGGTGCCCCAGAAGCCTGATAGAACTTGAAGAATAAAAGTTTATTGAAAAGTGACTCAAGGAAACTATTTAGTTTGGCAAGGATTGTATGTGGAGTATGTGAACAGGTGCTGGGACCCTGGGCAAGAGATTCTTCCTCCAAGGAGTACACATCACCTGTCCATTCCAGAGGCATGAGATCTGCTACTTGGTTCCCTTCAAAATCGTGGAGGTCATTAGCCACAGTCTTTGACTTCAGCTTGAATATGATATGTGTATCCTGAGAGTAATTCAATAGAAAGATTCCCCCTTTCCTCCTTTATCCCACTACTCTCTCTGCCTTATTTCTCTTATTCTTCTCACTCACATGCATCTTGAAAGAAATTCATAGTCTTTTCTTTACTTTTTTGTGACTTATAACGCTACTGTACTTAACACTTCAACTTACTGAAAATAGCCTCCTTTAACCAAAATTCGACTAAAATTCTCTTAGGAAGTCATAGCTAAATTTAGAGGGCTCTCTCCAAGATTAAAGTGACCTGGCCCTTTTTGGCGTTGCATTTGATGCTTTTTTACTATTTCTATATTCTGAAATCTGGCTTTCATACTCACTCTCTTTTTATTATTATTTAAGAGATGGGGTCTTGCTATGGTGCCCAGGCTAGAGTACAACAGCTATTCACAGCCATGATCACAGCACACTGCAGACTTGAACTCTTGGCCTCAAGTGATCCTCCCACCTCAGCCTTATGCTATCATATGCTCTTGCTCTTCCTCTACCTGTATCATTCCCTCTCAGTCTCCTTTGCTCTCTCTCCTCTACTTCTCCCTACCCTCTTTAACAGTTACTATTTTCCAAAGTTCCAGATTTGGTCCTATCCTCTCAACTGCTTGCATGCCTTAAAAACAAACAAACGGGCGAGGTGCAATGGCTTACGCCTGTAATCCCAGCACTTTGGGAGGCCAAGGCAGGCCGATCACCTGAGCTGAGGAATTCGAAATCAGCCTGACCAATATGGTGAAACCATCTCTACTAAAAATACAAAATTAGCTGGGTATGGTGGTGCGTGCCTGTAATCTCAGCTACTCGGAAGGCTGAGACAGGATAATTGCTTGAACCTGGTAAGTGGAGGTTGTGGTGGGCTGAGATCGTGCCACTGTACTCCAGCCTGGGTGACAGAGTGAGACTCCATGTCAAAAAACAAACAAACAAAAAATGAACCAACAAGCAAAACTTCCTTATTTGTTTTTAAATCTTTGCCTCTAATTAAAATGTTTCTTCTGAGTTCTACTTCCCATATTTCCAAATATCAGTGTCCGAGATTTAAAAATCTAAGAACACAACACATAAAAGACAAAAAATGCTGGGATTTGATCACCATCTCTATCCCTGTTTAACCACAATGTTAATTATAAGAACTTAATACAAGATCTTGAGGATTGTTACACGGACTGTATCAAATACATCAAGTAGTAACTATAACATTTAATACTTTATTGAGTCAATTTGTCATTCATGGTGGTTATTATTCTGGAATTGCCATTGTAAACATTTAAATTAACTTTTGCATTTTGTCATTTTCTTTGTTCTCTACAAACTTTCAACAAATTGTAGCTAGTGTCAGTAATTAGTGAAAACTCCTTACCTTTTTCCATAAAATTCCATGACTGGTATTGAGTAATATTCTTTGTATACTGAATCTTCTATAAATGTGTTAGCAGCACAATCTCGTATCTTTTCTAAATTTTTCTAAAATATGAGTTAGGTTACTAAAGACATATCTTTAAACACATCTAAACAATTATAAGAATTATTTGTATGAAATGGTATATATGTAAATGAAAAATTTTAAATGTACTATTCCAGAAGACCCTGATAGCAGCTGCATGTATCTAATCCTTACTTTGAGAATGAGAAAAAAAATACAAAAGGAAAGACATATAGTATACAGAAGGTGGAAAAGCAATAGCAATTGAAATGTAGAATCTTTACACTAAATTTCAGGTGAAGAATTACTGTTCTAAAACTTTAGAGGATCTCTGTTCTAATCCTGATTCTTTGAGAAAAGATGGAAGAATGAGTGTCTAGAGATTTCTACTGCACTCTTTGGTTACCTATTCTAGGGCAAATATGGTCCATTGGAAGTCTGTAAATTCTGTGAGGATGATAGATGTACCTAGCTTATTTATAATTTTATTTCAGATATCCCACACAGTGCCTTACATATAACTGTACTTAGTTAATTTATGTTAAAATAATATAAGAAAAAGTTAGTGAGATGTGAGAATAGTCATTTGGAGAGCTGTTTAGTGCCTGTACCAACAGAAGCTCTTTTTGGTTGGAGAATAGGATAAAAGAATTGTGAAATGATAAACCATCTAAGGAATGATCATTTAAACCTGAAAGTCTTCCAAAGCATTTTCAATTGAAGGGGTGCTGATATCAAATTCAATTCCTCCATGAACATGAAAATATTGATTCTCTTTGTAGTGAAAATTCTGGCATTTAAAATCTCTTCCATAAATAAATGGAGGCAATTCTCGCTCTGTCTTGACCTTGTCATCTCCAGAAATGAAAAGAAACTTTTATTTAAAATGTGAACAGCACATAATCATATTTTAAGATATCTAATTTCTCATTCATGTAAACAAAGAAAATTCCAGATGAAATTAAAATCTTAGTAATTATAGTCCATAAAATTATTTATGCTGTTAATGTATATAAATATTTTAACATTAGAATATATTTTTGGCTATGCACAGTGGCTCATATCTGTAATCCCAGCATTTTGAGAGGCCAAGGGGGTCAGATCACTTGAGCCCAGGAGTTCAAAACCAGTCTGGGCAACATGGTGAAACCCTGCCTCTACTAAAAATACAAAAACTAGCTGGGTGTGGTGGTGCATGCCTGTAATCCCAGCTACTTGGGGGAGCTGAGGTAGGAGGATTGCGTTGAGCCCAGGAGGTCAAAACTGCAGTAAGCTGAGATTGTGCCACTGTACTCCAGCCAGGGTGACAGAGTGACACCCTGTCATATATATATATATATATATATATATATATATATATATATATATATATACACACACACACACACACACACACACACATATATATAATAAATATTAACATTTTGAGCATTTTCTGTAGTTTTATTGTACAAACATTTCAAAAATATGCTCAAAACATTGTTCTAATTATTGATTTATTGTAAGTGAGCTCAAGATTAACTAATCTTACTCTAATTATAAGAAAGGACTAGAAACTCTATGCCTAAGAGAATCTTTGGTTAAATAAAAGTTATCTCAGCTAGTTTAGGTAAAAGGAGACATTATAAAGAAATAGATGGGTATATCTCACATACAAAAATAACCAGCCCATATTTCTGGAAAGCAATGAAACTACACAGATAACTTATTTTTAAAAATAATTTTCTCTGCCGGGCACGGTGGCTCACACCTGTACTCCCAGCACTTTGGGAGGCTGAGGTGGGCAGATCACCTGAGGTCAGGAGTTTGAGACCAGCCTGGCCACATAGCAAAACCCTGTCTATACTAAAAATTGAAAAATTAGCTGGGTATGGTGGTGGATGCCTGTAATCCCAGCTACCCAGTAGGCTGAGAATCACTTGAACCCAGGAAGCAGAGGTTGCAGTGAGCCAAGATCATGCCACTGCATTCCAGCCTGCGTGACAGAGCAAGACTCCGTCTCAAAAAAAAAAAAAAAAAAAAATCTCAAATTCCAGCAAAGATTAGGTTTTTCAATATTTTCACTGGTTAGTAGAATATGGTTTCATCAGCATAAGGTACATAATATATTTTGGAAAATAAAAAAGGTAAAGAAAAGTACAAAAAGTAAATACACTATACACCCTGATCTCAACATTGAGAATTAACTATTTAACATTAGTCATATTTGCTTCCCATAGTTTAAGTAATAAGATATTGCAGATATAGCTAATGTTCTCTTTAAGCACGTCCCTCCCACTTCTGTACTTGCTCTCCACCACCCAAGAGCCCTGCACTGTCGTGATTCCATTTCTAATAGTTCATAGATAATTTATATCTTGAGCACCTGAATTCTCATGGTACCAACTTTCACTAAAGGATTTGCAAAATTTCTGCTGAAAATTTGCCATCTGAAGAAAAAGCCCATTATAATAAACCTACATGCTTGGACAGCAATGAAAGTGTATAAATTGTATGCTAATCTGGATAGGATGAAGAATTTATACTGAAGTCCCATCAAATTGCATTAATCATGGCCCTGTTTCAGCTCTCTATTCTATTACATTGCTCTATTTGTTTATTACAGTGCCAATACTGCCTTCATTTAATTACTGTAGTTTTAATATGTTTCATTTCAATTTAATTCTACATTCATTACTGTAGTTTTAATATAGAGCAGCAAAAGGTCATTAATGGTCTTTCAGAAATTAATGATCCTTTGCTGCTTTATATTGATTTTAGAGTAAGTGTAAATTTCAGTGAAAAATATGATCAGGATTTTGAATAGAAGTACACTGAATTTATAGAGTAATTTGAATGAGATATGATATGGTCACAGTGTTGTCCCATCATGAACATGGTGTATTTCCCTATTCATACAGAACTAATTTTAACTTATTTTGAAACTTTCAGTAGCCCTTATAATTAGTATAAATATATACAAAGTACTATGTACAGATACTGAGTGTTTTAAATTACATTAGAGACATTAAATTTTGTTTTCTCTTTCTAACAGGTTATAGCTAGGTTACTGCCTGTACCCATATACCAGAAACAAAATTGTATTTAAACATATATTTAATATATACCTATATTTTATACTTGATTTTTGGTGATATTCTTACCTGAAAAAGGCTGAAGCAGACTATTTAAATATGGAACTTTCATTTTCTTCTTTAAACTCAGTAGAAATGGAATCAGAAAACATATTAACTTTAGGTATCCTATCCCTCTTCTGATATCTTTTTTCTTCTCAAAGTGTTTTTGAATAATCTTTTTTTGAAGATATAATCTTTGCTGTAGTCTCTGGTAGGTACAAATATCAAGATAATCTTGATTATATTTTATAGCATTAGTAAGCCAATAGTCTGTTTCAAATATAAAGACATTTTCATACTGTTGAACTTGTGTGGTACTAAATGTTAATTTTAGCATAATATTTTCAGCATATTTCATAAATACAGCTGTTTCTTCAGGGCTACTGGGATCATATGTTGGATCTTCATTCATGTCTTCATCATAGATTCCATTAAAGTCTGGATCCTTTGTAATATCAGTCAAACCTTTATGATAAAAAAGAAAAATTTTAGATAGTGAAAATTTCATATTTGGCTTCTGGATAAATATGGAAGACTGAACACAGGATTTTATCATGAAATCCTACTAACATGACAGTAAAGGAAAAATTAGATGCTGTAAACCAAATACAAAATTCTAAGCACCCCCCACAACCGACTGAACAAACCCGTTTGGCCAAGGGGACTCCAGAGAAACCTTAAAAACTGAATTCTTGGCCATGATGGGATGGGAGGTCAGACATACTTCATTACACCCCTTTCCTTTTGTGGTTTAGACACAACCAACTGACCAGCATAAATGTTAAAATACAGATAATAAGACTGACAGAATGAACTCTTTGTGACAATAAGATACCAAATTACAAACAAAACCCAGGGCCATGCCAGGCAAGGGTGAAGTCACAAACTCCTCTACTTAAAGAGTAAACTAGGTTCTAACTGCCACAAGGTTTTTCTTTTTTCTAACAGTTAAACAAGCACTGTCCTCAAGAAAAGCAATTCTAAAAGAAGTATAGCTTGTTCACCAACAGATGCTGAATAATTGACCTCCCTGTCCCCCAAGCCATAACTAGAGCTTTGATTGGAGAAGAGACTGATTTTAATGACTTTCTCCTCATAAGACCACTGATCACAATGTGGTTCTAGCCTGTTTACAGAGGCTGTAAACAGTGAATGCCTTCAAGTCCCTGCTTCACCTTCTGACATATAAGGGCCTAATTGTAATGCATTTAAATGTTAAGTCTCCACCCCATAGTAAACATGGATATGTAATATGCATGTTTGTTCAATATGCATGTTAGAACCCACTTCATGAATGTTCATAGCTCTTCCTATAACTTGTTGCATATGTATACTTGAATATGTATACTTGGCCAAACAGTTCAGATTAAATTCCTGTCTTGCTCCTCCCTTCCTTAAAGTGCCTGTCATAACGGCCAGTTTGAAGACTGTAATCCTTTATAAGAAATATACAGATTCATTGCAATCTGTATCAAAATAGCAGTCACCATTCTTCACAGAAATAGAAAAAAATCCCAAAATATATATGAAACCATGAAAGATCCAGAATAGCCAGTAATCCTGAGCAAAAAGAACAAAACTGGAGGAATCGTATTACCTGACTTCAAATTATACTACAGAGTGATAATCACCAAAACTGCATGGTACTGGCATAAAAACAGACACACAGACCACAGGAACAGAATAGAGAACTTAGAAACAAATCCATACTTATACAAATCCATACTTATATAGTGAACTCATTTTCAACAAAGGTGCCAAGAATATTCACTGGGGAAAGGACAGTCTCTTCAATAAATGGCACTGGGAAAACTGGATATCCATATATGGAAGAATGAAACTAGCCCCTACCTCTCACATATACAAACATCAAATCAAAATGGATTAAACTTAAATCTAAGACCTCAAACTACGAAAATACTAAAAAAAAATTAGAGAAACTTTCCAGGATATCAGCCTGGACAAAGATTTCTTGAGTAATATCTCACAAGCACATTTTGCAACCAAAGCAAAAATGGACAAATGGGATCACATCAACTTAAAAAGCTTCTATATAGAAGAGGAAATAATCAACAAACTAAAGAGACAACCCACAGAATGGGAGAAAATATTTGAAAACTGTCTATCTAACAAGGGCTTAATAACCAGACTATATAAGAAGCTCAAACAATTCTATAGGGAAAAAAAAACTTATCTGATTAAAAAATGGGCAAAAGATCTGAATAGACATTTCTCAAAAGGAGACATACAAATGGCAAACAAGCATATGAAAAAGTGTTCAACATGTCCGATCATCAGAGAAATGCAAATCAAAACTATAATAAGGTTCATCGCACCCCAGTTAAAATGTCCTTTATCCAAAAGACAGGCAAAAATGAATGCTGGTGAGGATGTGGAGAAAAGGGAACCCTAGTACACTGTTGGTAGGAGTGTAAACTAGTGCAGTCACTATAGAGAACAGTTTTGTGGTTTCTCAAAAAAACTAAAAATATAGCTACCATATGATACAGCAATCCCACTGCTGGTTATAAATCCAAAAGAAAGGAAATCAGAATATCAAAGGGAAATCTGCACTCCTGTGTTTGTTGCAGCACTGTTCATAATAACCAAGATTTGGAAGCAACCTAAATGTCCATCAATGGATGAATGGATAAAGAAAATATGGTACATAATACACAATGGAGTACTATTCAGCCATGAAATCCTGTCATTTGCAACAACTTGGATGAAACTGGAGGACATTATGTTAAGTGAAATACGCCACACATAGAAATACAAACTTTGCATGTTCTCACTTATTTGTTGGAGCTAAAAATGAAAACAACTGACCTCATGGAAATAGAGATGGTTACCAGAAGCTGGAAAAGGTGGCAGGGAATGGTGGCGAGGGAGAAGAGTGGGGATAATTAATGGTTACAAAAATATAGTTAGATGGAATGAATAAGATCTAACATTTGACCACAACAAGGTGACTACATTCAATAATTTATTGTACATTTAAAAAACTAAAAGAGTATAATTGGATTATTTGTAACACAAAGAAAGGATAAATGTTTGAGGTAATGGATACTCCATTTACCCTGATGTGATTATTAGGCATTGTATGCCTGTGTCAAAATATGTCACAAAAATATATATACCTACTATGTACCCACAGAAATTAAAAATAATTAAAAAAATAGTCCCCTTTCCAAATTTGTAAATCTCATGATTCTTAAGTTAACAATGCCAATAAAATTGTGTAAGATGAAAGTAGATAGATGAGTAGGTTACTAAGAAGAATGAAGAAACAGAAAACATAAGTCCCACCTTTGATCAAAGAAAACATGGAACAACAAGAAAATGTGATTTTTCTTTAAGTAGGGAATCAGCTTCTCACTTGAGCCAAAAGCATAGTTTGTTTTTTCAGGCTAGTATTACAAATTTCTTTCTTTCTCCTTTTTTTTTTTTTGCCAATGAGAAGATAGACATATACAATAAACAAAGAACCTGCCAGCTAAGTAATCATCATTTAATAAATAAGAATTAAAACTTTGTGATTATGATTGTGATAAAGAAAAAAAAAAGAATTAAAACTTGATCTTACTCTATTAAAAAATGACAAATTTCCCATGCTACATTTTCTTGCCATTTACAAAGAAATTGAGGACTTTCTTGTTGTCAAATGGTCTTTTTAAGATAGTTATATCTACAATGTTACCCTTAATATAGACTTGAGAAAACTGCTTGGAGTCATAAGACATGGCTATAGAACATGTGGTGTTTGTTTGTAATATAAATGCTTTAAAGTATAAATAATAGGTCAATGTATCTTTTTCCTTTTTTCTTCTTCAAATCTTTTTTTTAAAAAGCCAGAATACTCTTGGTTTTTTTTTAAATGGCCACTACAATTCATTTCCTTTCTGCAAAATCAGTAGATAAATAATAAAGTAATGAAAAGGACTCTGGCAATTTAAAGAAGTCTAAAAAGCCAGAGGGATTGTTGATAGCACTAAAACTTCATTGCTTGGGGTAGCTGGGAGCCAACAAAAACCACAAGAAGCTTTTGAAATTGAAAGCATTATGTGGAGGCTGTGAAGGACTGGCCATGGTGTAAGAATTTTTTTTAAAGAAAAGGTGTAGTGAGACCCCTAGATCATCTTTCCCAGATAGCACAGGCCCTCTCCTCTTCCTCACTAAAAGAGTACAAAGCACAGCTGAGGGTTAGGAGGAGCAGTTGTGCTGAAAATGAGTTAAATGAGAGTCTGAGTGCTGAACTGAGAGATCCACAGCCCCTTGCCCTCCTTTGGCCCCAGACTCATGGCCCTCCTTCCAAGCAGGAGACTGGAGGAAACAGACCTGCAGATATAACATCTGGGGGACAGGCTTCCCAGTGGAAAGTCAGGGCTTCCTCCTCATCTCTCTACACTGAGGTTTACCAGTGTTCCTATCTCATTCCCAAATGAAAACAAGCAGCAAGGGTCACCTGGCGGGTGAGGAGAGCCTCTCAGATGAAAGAGAGACATAGGAATTACTGGGCTGGGGGCAGGGAGAGGGCCAAAAGGAAAGTGAAGTAGGCTTAAACCAATTAGTTCTAACAAAAGGAGGAAGATGAAGGTATCAAGAGAGATATCTCTAAGGAAAAAATGGAACTTGATATCCCACTTTTTATTGAGAAGAGTTCAACATTTCCCTTCAAAAGATTGGAACTGAACTAGTAATAAGTACATGGAAAACTTAGCTACTTAAAAAAAAAAACGTGTGATCATTTATATCATGAAAAATAAAGTTCCTTGAATCAAGTACCAGAAGTAAAGAATAACAATAATAAAGTTATTAAAGAAAGGAAATATCCTAGCTTGGACAACACGTGACATAGCAAGACCTATCTCTACAAAAAATAAACAACAACAACAACAACAAAATAGCTGAGCATGGTGGCACATGCCTATAGCCCCAGTTACTCAGGAGGCTGGGGTGGGAAGATGGTTCGAGCCCAGGAGTCTGAGGCTGCTGTGAGCTGAGATCATGCCACTGCACTCAAGCCTGGGTGACAATGAGGGCCTGTCCCTTTAAAAAAAAATTCAAAAGAGAAAGTGCACATTATATAAATTAGCTGGAAGGAATATGTACAAAGCCATAGGAAAGTAAATAATGAAAAAGAATTTAATACAAAATTGGATCAAACTAAATTTGGAGGATGAGGGGAAATATAACTTTCCATAGCTTTAATTTCTCTGCTTTTTTTTTTTTTTTTTTGAGACAGGGTCTCTGTCACCTGGGCTGGAGTATAATGGGATGATCTTGGCTCACTGCAGCAGCCTCAACCTCCTGGGCTCAAGTGATCTTCCCACCTCAGCCTCCTGAGTAGCTGGGACTACAGGCATGCACCACCATGCCTGTCTAAATTTTGTATATTTTGTAGAGACAGGGTTTCACCGCATTGGCCAGGCTGGTCTTGAACTCCTGAGCTCAAGTGAATCACCTATCTCGGCCTCCTAAAGTGCTGGGATTACAGGCGTGAGCCACTGTACCTGGCCAATTCCCTTATATTCTGTTACCCATTTAATTTCTACATGTATTAAAAGTTTACTATATGTCATGCACTGTATAAGATGCTGAGAATTTAAAATCAAACCAAAAAAAGACAATTCTCTGTGCTCTCAAGAAAGAGCTTAATGTCTAATATGGAAGAAAGAAATGAAGCCAATAATTTCTATTAAAAATACAAAGTATTTCTCTGTGCATAGATAAGAGTCCAAAGGAGGCAGTGTCTGAATCAAGTTTCAAAAAATGAGTAGCGATAACCCTAGGAAGAATGTGGATGAGTGGTGTGAGGTGAGTAGGAAGAAGGCATTCCCGACAGAGAACAGGGAATGAACAGGAAAAAAATAATAATAGCTTTTTTCAATATTTCAATTAAAAGTTCCCTTCTCCTATTTTGCTATCATGAAATGCTTTCTTCTTTCCTTCCATCCCCCTAGCCTTCTGGAAAGAGTCCAAGAATTTGAGAATTAGATCAAGGGATCCACCCTAATTAAAATCCCTGCTGAGAAAACTGGATAACATGACCAGATTTTTTGGTGTGCTCTATATTCTACAATTGCTACTGTTTTTAAAGAATGGTGTTACTGGTGATTTGTACAATGCAAAACTATGTGAGAGGTAAAGCTTCACTTGGCCAAGGCTGATGCCTAGCAGTCTGCCCTTCCAGAAAGAGTTGGCTTTCTGCACAGTTTCTTGGAAATCCACTGTAGCATAGTGTTTAAGATAATCATATGGTCAGGTGCAGGGTGTGAACCCAATTTCCCAGTCATGCCAAGAGAGGAGCTGCTGTTTTCCCAAACATGAATGGTGATGTAACAGCTTACACTGCTTCTAGCTTGCCACCATGTAGCTGCAATTACAAAGCTTGGATACCAGCTCTCTGATCATGCCAGTGGAGAGGTGGTACACTCCCTCAATCTCTGACACTAAGCTTGAAAGAAAGGGCTGCAGCCAAATTTACAAGTCACACTGTGTACCAGACACCTTTTTTTCCTTACCTCACATCCTTTCAGACCACTTTTAAACTGTAATTTTTGCTCCATGTAGGCTTGACCTGACTTGCACCTTGCCTCAAGTGCACCACAGGATACTTATTTTTGTCCTGAGCCTTCTCTGCCACTGCTGTTAGACTCCTGCTTACTTGATGACAAAGTTAGTTACATCAAGCAACGTCATGGCCCAGGATCTGGTCTATTTCACTCAGCTGTCTGTCATATCTGAGGGCCACCCTCTATGAGGATTCCCTTGCAGTGGTGCACCTGGTAAGGGGATCAGAGACACATAGGAACATTCTAATCAAGTTGTAGGTGGAAAGGGAGAGCACCAAAAGAGTAATGCTGACTTTTCTACACCTACATTTTCAGGAGTGATTCTCAAACCACTTAACCACCAGCATAGCATTGGCACTGATCAATCAGAATAGACATTAGCCATAGTGCTGAAGCAGGATCTTAGAGACCTCCTGCTTGTCATATTTACCCTTTTCTGGATCATGGAGCTTTTCAGGGGATCCCTGGGGAGGGAGGCATTCAGTGAGCTTGGGGCTGCGGTAATTCAATTTGCCAATTGAAGGGTTCAATATTTTAACAATGTGGTGTTATTGATGCCTATCAGCCAATATCAGTCCTTTCCTGGTATGAAACTTATGTCTTGAGTTTTGTCATTCTACTTTTAAAATATCTCTCAAAATCATCTACTTTGACTTATCTCTACTGCAACACTGTAATACAGAACACCCTTTTCCACTGCAACAGCATTCTGACTGCTCTCTGCCTCAAATATTTTTAAAATTGTTTATAAATAGGGCTGGGAATCTCTTCAAATCCAGTCACTCTACTATCATGTGCCTGGGGATAGTGCTGGGTGTGTTTACAATAAAGTGCTTTATCACCCTAATACCCAAACCAGGAAAAAAAATCACAAAAAGAGAAAACTACAGACCAATATCCATGATGAACATGGTTGCAAAAATCCTCAACAAAATACTAACAGAATCTGATAGCATATCAAAAATGATAATACAACATGATCAAGTGGGTTTCATACCAAGGATGCAGGGATGGTTTAACATATGCAAGTCAATAAATGTGATACATCATATAGACAGAATTTAAAACAGAAATCATCTCAATAGATGCAGAAAAAGCATTTGACAAAATCCAGCACTGCTTTATGATTAAAACCCTCAGCAAAATGGGCACAGAAAGGACATACCTCAAGGTAATAAAAGTCCTCAATGACATTATACTGAACAGGAAAAAGTTGAAAGCATTTCCCCTGAGAACTGGAGCAAGGCAAGCATGCCCACTCTCACCACTTCTATTCAACATAGTACTGGAAGTCCTAGCCAAAGCAATCAGACAAGAGAAATAAATAATGGGCATCCAAATTGGTAAAGAGGAAGGCAATAATATCATTTGCCTAGAAAACTCTAAAAATTCATCCAAAAATCCTCCTAGATCCAATAAAGGAATGCAGTAAAGTTTCAGGATATGAAATCAATGAACACAAATCAGTAGCACTGCTGTATACCAACAACCAAGCTGAGACTCAAATCAAGAACTCAATCCTTTTTACAACAGCTGCAAAAAATACAATACAATACAATACTTAGGAATATACCTAGACAAGAAGGTAAACTATTTTTACTAGGAAAACTACAAACCATGGCTGATACAAATCATTAATGACACAAACAAATGGAAACACATCCCATGCTCATGGATGGGTAGAATCAATATTGTGAAAATGATCATACTGCCAAAAGCAATCTACAAATTCAATGCAATTCTCATCAAAATACTATCATCATTCTTCACAGAACTAGAAAAAACAATTTTAAGAGTCATATGGAACCAGAAAGAGCCCACATAGCTAAATCAAGACTAAGCAAAAAGAATGAATCTGGAGGCATCACATTACCTGACTTCAACCTATACTACAAGGCTATAGTTATGAAAACAACGTGGTACTGGCATAAAAATAGGCACACAGACCAATGGACCAGCATAGAAAATCTGAAAATAAAACTGTAAGGCTGGTTGCCTCGCTGGGAGCTCGGACGCACCACCCTCCCCCACCCCCCGCCCCTTTTTTCCCTTCTACAAGCCCCGAGCAAGCTCAGGCATGCTCGGGCATGTTCCCTCCTCCCCTTGCTCGCACAGCCTGGTCTTCTCTTAAAAAACCCAGTATGCAAACAAGGTGCTGCAACCATAGCTTCTTAATAACCAATAGCAGCTAAGCCCTAACAACCAATAGCAGCTAAGCCTTAACAACCAATAGCAGCCGAGTTTTAACAAGCCAAGTCCTAGGTCAAGGCTTGTAA
>CAUYQU010021401.1:0-24821 GCA_963574635.1 Cheracebus regulus
TGGATAAGCTTTTTGATGTGCTGTTGCAATTGGTTTGCCAGTATTTTATTGAAGATTTTTACATCTATGTTCATCATGGATATTGGCCTGAAGTTTTCTTTTCTTTCTGAGTCTCTGCCAGGTTTTGCTATCAGGATGATGTTGGTCTCATAAAATGATCTGGGAAGGATTCCCTCTTTTTGGATTGTTTGGAAAAGTTTCAGAAGGAGTGGTACCAGCTCCTCTTTGTATGTCTGGTAGAATTCGGCTGTGAATCCGTTTGGACCTGGGCTTTTTCTGGGTGGTAGGCTATTAATTGCTGCCTCAACTTCAGCCCTTGTTATTGGTCTATTCAGGGTTTCGACTTCTTCCTGGTTTAGGCTTGAGAGGGTGCAAGTGTCCAGGAATTTATCCATTTCTTCCAGGTTTACTTGTTTATATGCATAGAGTTGTTTGTAATAATCTCTGATGATGGTTTGTATTTCTGTGGGATCTGTGGTGATATCCCCTTTATCGTTTTTTATTGCATCGATTTGATTATTCTCTCTTTTTTTTTTATTAATCTGGCTAGTGGTCTATTTTTTTGATCTTTTCAAAAAACCAGCTCCTGGATTTATTGATTTTTTTAAGGGTTTTTTGTGTCTCTATCTCCTTCAGTTCTGCTCTGATCTTAGTTATTTCTTGTCTTCTGCTAGGTTTCCAACCCAAATGCCCATAGATGATAGACTGGACAGGGAAAATGTGGCACATATACACCATGGAATACTATGCAGCCATAAGAAACGATGAGTTCGTGTCCTTTGTAGGGACATGGATGAACCTGGAAGCCATCATTCTCAGAAAACTGACACAAGAACAGAAAATCAAACACTGCATGTTCTCACTCATAGGTGGGTGTTGAACAATGAGATCACGTGGACACAGGGAGGGGAGCATCACACACTGGGGTCTGTCAGGGGGAAATAGGGGAGGGACAGCAGGGGGTGGGGAGTTGGAGAGAGATAGCATGGGGGGAAATGCCAGATATAGGTGATGGGGAGGAAGACAGCACATCACACTGCCATGTGTGTACCTATGCAACAATCTTGCATGTTCTTCACGTGTACCCCAAAACCTAAAATGCAATAAAAAAAAGCTGCAAGTATCAGTGGTTCCTGTAGGAGGTGATCCAAAGAAACCTCTGTAATGGAATGAGGAAATGAAGCAGTAAAGGACAAGTGTACAATAAAGCATTACCAACCAAGTTTCCACTGTGGGCAACTGAAGTCCAATTCCTTTACAGAATTCTAGGAGACTGCATAGTACACACCTCAGATTATGCCAGCTGAGCAGTGAGAAACTGGATGATTTGTCCACTAACAACCCATAATGTAATAAACATATCATTATACATCCACCCCTGCCACTGACCAAAAAGTCCACCAGGACAAGCAAACAATACTGAATTATTTCATCCAGGCCATGTTGGTTGCCTGTGTTTAAATATCATGAAATAAATACGAGGTAGCTATTAATTAAGCAGGCCCCCAAACCCCTTACTATAAGTAAAGTTTTAATACCCAAAATAACAAAACTGTGGGTTTTTAAAAATGCTTTTTCAAAATAATTTATAGTTCAGAATTAGGCAGGCTATTACTATGCTTCCTTCTAATAAATTGGAATGAGTACTAACTAATTTACTATAATTTACTATCAAATCCCATTCACCAGGAAAATGTCCTCAAGTTCAGGAAAATACTTCCTTTGTCGCCTGCTTCCTTCTTGCAGAAAAATTTCAGCCGAAAAATCTGTACTGTCTCATTTCCAGAGCACTTTTGGTTTTACATATACTTACCAGTAATACTTTAGGATCTGAGTTACTTCTTAATAAATGCAGAGTAACACTACAGTTTATTGTGCCAAATTTTGTTTTCACTAGGGTTTTTTAAAAAAGACTTCTAATGTCTTCCTATTTCTTATGCTGGAAGATTTTCTGACATAAAACAGACACACTAGAAAAGGAGACATAAACAGAATCAACGTCTTTCGTTCAACAAGAAAAGAATTCTCCCTTCTTAAAAAAAGACAAGGCTGGATATTGGCCTAATTTTAATCAGGATATGTTATTCCAATTAAAGAAACTCTACCAGGAGAGATCATTGCCGAGATAAGCCTAGGAAGAAAAAGCTGTGCTCTCCCTTTTGTTAGATATTCTTCTCATTTCCATCAACATATTTCACTGTTATGCAGACCAGAATACTAGACAGATCTCATCACGTAATGTTCTTTTAGTTTTTCTTTTTTCAATGAACTGTGGGTCTCAATGAAAACAAAGCCTTGAAAATAGTAAATCCTCATGAGGGATTTTTGCAGCTTGACTTTTCACTGTCATGTACAAACTTATCCCTATAGCAACACATTTACTGATTCCTTTCAAATATTTTGGTCATTAACTTTTTATTATCTCCTTTGCAACAAGGTTAAAATTATTGGGCTGTTACAGCACTAAGTAGGATTGTTCAATGAATAGTATATAAATTTTCATGTTCAAAATATTGATGGTTCCATCACGCCCCATAATATCCAGAGAAGAACATAGTATAGTTGAAAGAAGGCTTATCAGGTTAATCTAATACAACCCTTTAACAGCTTGGCTTTTATCAAGCTATTCCGTTAGATACTTTCCTTGAGGATAGGGATGGCAAATGCATGGTATTAGCATGCTGCCTCCCCTCGCCAGCATATGATCTCACTACGGATCAATCAGAGTCCTCATAATTCATCTTTTTCAATTCAACCCTGAAGGCAGCCATGACCAATTGACCAAAGTAGGCTCTGAGATGAGATCGGCAGATCCCTAACCAGTTTTGGTAGTGTGATGCACTATCTAGATATGTTTCTCATCAGCAAACTTATGCCCAATTCTAAGCCACAGGTACTCAGTTCGTAAGTCAAAGTAACAGGTACATATGGCCCTCAAATGTTTCATCCAGTTGGAAACATGTGAGCCAAGAAATGCAAAAATCATATCAGCTTCGTGGATGGCTAATCAACCACAAAATGTAGAAAATAGCTACAGCCCCACTTTTTATAGGGAAAAAGTTACTCTTGAACAAGAGTATGACTTGCCTCTAGCACAAGCGTAAGCACACAGTCAACATAAATAATGATTTTTAGTGAATGAGTCATCGAAATGAAAAATTCACCTTGAAATACATGGGGCAAAGCATGCTACCCTGTCATGAAACAAATAAATGAGATTTATCTTGTCCTAGAGTATGGCTAAAAATGACAATATCCCTTTGATTTTACCTGTGTCCCTCCATAAAGAAAGGAAACCTAATTTGGTCCCCTGTTCCTTGAATTATATGCACTTGTATTTCCAAACATGGATTCATATCATCTCATAATCCTTAGCAGTCTTGACTTAGAGACTTCAAGCAGCCTGTCAGGATTTTTGTTTGTTTATTTGTTTTTATTGTACTTTAGGTTCTGGGGTACATGTGCAGATCATGCAGGATTGTTGCATAGGTACACACATGGCAAGGTGGTTTGTTGCCTTCATCCCCCATCACCTATACCTGGTATTTCTCCCCTCATTATCCCTCCCCACCCTCTCCACCCCACACTGTCCCTCCCCTAGCCCCCACCCGGCTGAGCTCTCTACTCACCTAGCACAATTCAGAGATCCTCTCTGCCTTAATTTTCACTGCTACCCATCAGCTAATATTGCCAAGAGGCAGGCAAATATGCAGAGAAAATTATATTCTTCTGGACACCTTATTCCCCTTATTTCTATCCAAAAGATTTTCTTTGCAATACCATGTCATCAAACCAAAAGTGTTTATGGCCTCTAATCCGTATATCATTTTGTACTTTCCATTTTTCTCCCATGGGCATGATTTTAACCAGTAATTCCTAATCTTTTCAGGCAATCCTAACAGTCCAGCCAACCAACTGATGGTGTCTAACCTTTCTTCATTTCAGGAATGACCCTTCCCATTGCAGGCCAAACTTGCAATTATTACACTGGCCTATATATTACTGCTTCCCTTGGAAATTGCATTTTCCATTTCTGACATCATTTGTTCTCTTAACAATTCCAGTGAGAATCTTCTTATGTGGTTCTGAAAAAAATGGACCCAAACTTTAGCGGGACACAGGAACGCAATATAAATAAAAATTAACTAACACCTAAGGAATTTGAGGCTTTTGTTCTTCACCCAACTTTGCCTACAACCACAGACATCACAAGGTAGTGTTATAGTGGAGGATCGATATTGAATACACTGCACATAATTTATATACTGCTTTGCAGGGGGCAACTATTACTTGTTTTAATCAATCAAGACATTAGAATCTTAACTGCAATTGCCATTCGTGCCAGAACAAGGCATGCGGCTACTCTTCCTTCATCTTATAACTGTAATTACAAAGGGATGATTTAAGACACCAAAAGCAATTTCAACAAAAACAAAAATTGACAACTGGGACCTAATTAAACTAAAGAGCTTCTGCACAGCAAAAGTAACTGCCGACAGAGTAAACAGAGAACTTACAGAATGGGAGAAAATATTTGCAAACTATGCATCCAACAAAGTTCTAATGTCCAGAATATTTAAAGAACATAAACAAATTAACAAGCAAAAGTGAAATAATCCCATTAAAAAATGGGCAAAGGACATGAACAGACACTTCCACAAAGAATACACGCATGTGTCCAACAAGCATATAAAAAATGCTTGACATCACTAATCATTAGAGAAACACAAATCAAAACCACAAGGAGATACAATCTCACACCAATCAGAATGGTTATTATTAAAAAGTCAAAAAATAACAGATGCTGGCGAGGCTGTAGAGAAAAGAGAAAACTTTTATACTACTGTCAGGAATGTAAATTAGTTCAGCCACTGTGGTAAGCTGTTTGGAGATTTCCCAAAGAACTTAGAACTACCACCGGACCCAGCAATCCCATTACTGGGTACATACACAAAGGAATATAAATCATTATACCATAAAGACACACATACATATAGGTTCATCACAGGCACTATTCACAATAGCAAAGACATAGAATCCTACTAGATATCCATCAACAGTAGGCTGGATTAAAAAAAATGTGGCACATATATACCATATGGAATACTACACAACTATAAAAAAGAACAAAATCATGTTCTTTACAGCAACATGGATACAGCTGGAGGCTGCTATCCTAAGCTAATTAACGCAAGAACAGAAAACCAAATACCACACATTCTTATTTATAAGTAGGAGCTAAACACTGAATACACATGAACACGAAGAATGAAACAACAGACACAGGAAACTACTTGAGGGTGGAGGGTGGGAGGAGGGTAAGGATAAAAAACAACTACCTATTGAGTACCATGTTCATTACCTGGGTGACAAAATATCTGTACACAAAACCTCCATGACATGCAATTTACCCATGTAATAAAGCTGCACATGTATCCCCTGCAATGTAAAACAAAAGTTGGAAAAGGGGGATAAAGAAGTAGGTTTGCTTTAAAAAAAAAAAAAAAAAGAAAGAAAGAAAAGAAAAAAAAAGAAATGCCTGATGCCACACCTCTGACTTCTGTTAGGGTAGGGATTCCCTGGGTTGGGTGTATAAGCCTTGCCTCTTGCCACGAGTCAAAGGATACAATCAGAGAGGGTTACTCTCTGAAAATGATCAGTTAGTTCACAGAGTCAAAAGTGATCATTAATAATGGTTGTCAGAAAAATCATGATGTGAAGCCAACTAGAATGGAGGAAGTCAGTGCATATCAAGAAGAGCCATGGGCCAGGTGCAGCCGCTCACCCCTGTAATCCCAGCACTTTTGTAGGCCGAGGTGGGCGGATCACTTGAGGTCAGGAGTTCGAGACCAGCCTGGTCAACATGGTGAAACCCTGTCTCTACTGAAAATTACAAAAACTAATGGGGTGTGGGGGCATGCACCTGTAATCCCAGCTGCTCAGGAGGCTAAGGAAGGAGAAACTTTGAACCCAGGAAGCAGAGGTTGTAGTGAGCTGAGATCGCACTACTGCAACCCCAGCCTGGGTGACAGAGCGAGACCCTGTCTCAAAAAAAGAAAGAAAGAAGGAAAGAAGAGCCATCATTTCAAGGTAGTAAGATAAAAAAGTAAATCTGAATTCATACCCTACATTTAATACTTGAAAGTACTTTTTATGAACTCGTAGGCTCACTTTTTGGTGGATAAAGTGGATGTATTGACTGGTAAAGAAATTAGGTGAAGAATAATAAACTATGCAATTAGCAATGTCTGATTTATAAAACAACTGATGTAACCAAATACATACATATTAATAATAAATGCATATGGTAAGTCTGGCATCAACTCTAATTGTTCTTCAAAATGAAAAAGTGAAAACCTTAGCTAGGTTTTCTTCTTCTAGTACCTGAGCCTACAATTCACTCCTCCTCCTCCTGTCCTTTGTTATTTATATGCCAATTTGGAGTGGTCTCATCTTTGTAACAGGGATAATTAACCAACTCTACAAAAATGTCAGACTGTCACCAACTAACACCCTCTAGCTCTTGCCATTACCAATTCCAATTAGCTCCAATTCTGCTCTGTGCTATGTTGAATGTAAGTAGGATTTCTCTCTTCCAATGTATTCCTTGCAAACATGGACTGCAAATAACTTCACAGTTATCTTAGAATGGTTCTGTCCTCTGAGCAGAAGTGTAGGAGATGGAATTGTCACTCTGACATCCCTGAATTCCCAAAGAGGTAGAACACATTCTAGAATAGGTGTTATTCAAAAGAACTCCCTACTAGAAGACATTGCTTCTGATTTTAATGTCACATAAACATTTTCTCTGGCTACACTGAAGTTTGCCATGGATCATGTGTAAGCTAGAGTAGCCAGAATTCTATTTTTCTGGAAGATAAAGGCAGAAAATTCTGATATTGCATTCATTCCCATCTCTGGGATCAGAGAGTACGAGAGTTCTTCATTCGTCTTGTCAGTCATTCAACCTACAGTACTGAGAACCCACTATGGGATTCTCCATAGATTACTGGAATAGGCGTTGGGAGAGGGTGATGATGGAGAAATCAGAAATAATTTCCTGAGTAAATTCTCTTCCTGATGGACAAACAGGCCCAACAAACCCACAAAGCTTGTCCCAGAAAAACATACAAGCACTGTGAGCGATTTATGAATTCATTCTCATTCAGCTCCTAACTCACTCTTCCATAGGCTGATTTGTGACGTAGAGGCAAGGCCTCTCCAGTCCACATTTCTGCTTTTCTGGCCGGAGCCCTATTCGGCTCTAAGGGGGCTGCAGAGCTGGAGGAAGCAGGAGGGAGTTGCTTCTTCCTGTCTTCTCCCTGTGAGGATTTCTCCACCAGCATTTCACCACTGCAGTGGCACTGTCGTCCCATGACAGCAGCAGAATGCAGTTTATAGTTTTTCCAAGCCGTATAAGATCACCTTCATTATTCTCCTTTCATAAACACCAGAACCAACCATCCTCAGAGGTCTGGGCTTCAACTTCATGGAGACCCTCTTCTGACCAACTAAGTTTCCAGAGTATTTAGAATTCCAACCTCTTCTTTTGGTTTCCCTAGGCCTCAGGGCTGGAAGCTGCTTTCTGTGGTTTTTCCTTCCCTGATTCCTTGGTATGTTCTTTTGATCTTTTTAGTGTTTTAGTTAACAGTGCTATACCTTATTAACAATTCTTTTCACCAGGGTACATATTTTTCCTGTTAAAATCACTAAAGAGATTTCTGCCTTCTCACTGGAACCTGAGTGATAAAAAAAACATCCCAAGTTACTCACCCTTTACAATGCAACAGGTTTTTGGAAACCCTCTGAACAGTCAGATTGCTATAAAAGTCCACTGAGTACTCACACAGGTGAATTTTCCCCTTCTCTATCCAAATGCAACACTCTCAGCAATGTTTGAAAGAGTACACAAAGCCATGAGATTTAAAATATGTACGGTAACATGTAGTATCCAGTGATGTACAAAATTCAAAACTATGTATACAAATCTGGGACTTCATACCAGTGAGTCCCTACTTGACACTTCTGTGCCCCACAATGGACAAAGAAGCCTTACAACCTGTCTCTCATAAGAATATGCTTGGTGGCTATACTAGAAGCCTCCTGGAACTGCAGCTATTCCTTGGCTCCTACTAGCAGGGCCATTCCCTATTCCTGTGTTTAGACTTTACTAGTGGATTTGTTCTATCTGATTTTTGGGGTTGGTGCACAAAAAGCCCCTGCCAGCTTCCTTTCCTAAAAAGCTGGAGCCTGGTGTTTCTACCTGGTCAGGCTCTGCCTCAACCCGATCAACTTCCCTGGAAAAACTTGCAACCCAGAGATTCCTGCTGCCAAGATCTCAGCCACTGCTTGAATCATCTGGATGTCAATGACACATCCAACTCTTAAGATAAATTTACTAAAACCTAAAACTAACTCTATAGCCCAGTCAATCCTTCTAGAGTCTCCAGGTTTCAGCTTAAGCCCATTTTTCCCTGCTCAAAAACAGAGGTCAGGCGAGTCTACCAACTAAGACCATACAGTTTATGACAATATATTCACTCAGTTCCCTTTGAACACAAGGCTCATATTTGGAACCACTGGAATCTGCAATGTGTGGCCACGGAAAAATCATCCATGTGTAATCCACGTTATGTAAAGATTGTTTTCCTGGGAATATGATATGACTCTAGCAAGTTTTTAACAAAGTAGACTTGGGCCAGGAAGGTTCTAGGCATAAGCAAACATTGAATGAGGAGAGATTACACCAGAAATAGATCCATTCTCAAGTACAACCTAGATGGTAAACAAGAAGCAATATCCACCTCAATCAAAAGATGTGTCCTCCTCCTCATCCCACACTTCTCAGCTCCAAGAAATAGTTAATGATATGATCATCTCTGTTTCCCTCCAAGGTTCCCAAAGATCTGAAGGAAAAGGAATGGACTCCAATATCTGCTTCAAATTTCCCTTTCATTTCTTTATAATCGGATGCATTATGACACTTGTTTTGTTTTTTTATTTTTGAAAACAGCCAGGCTCATTGTTGTCTATGGCTACATTCCCATTAAAAGGGCAGAGTTGAGGAGTCATGACAGAGGCTGTATGGCCCACAAAGCCAAAAATCATCACTATCAGGACCTTCAGAGAAAAAAAAAATTGTGGGCTGGGCTGTGTGTTCACTCCTGTAATCCCTGTAATCTCAGTGCTTTGGGAGATCAAGACGAGAAGATCACTTGAACCCAGGAGTTCAAGACCAGCCTGGGCAACATAGTGAGACCTTATTTCTACAACAAAACAAAACAAAACCAATTAGCTGAGCATGGTGCTACACACTTGTAGTCCTAGCTACTTGGGCAGCTGAAGCAGGAAGGTCACTTGAGCCCAGGAGTTTGAAGCTGCAGTGAGCTATGAAGGTACCACTGCCCTCCAGCCTATGCAACAGAGTGGAACCCTGTCTCTAAGAAAAGAAAAGGTTTGTGGACCAATATGCATTATCACTTTTGAATATATATTCTACTGTTGCTATTTGTTTTAGGATGATGGTGAGGGACACATAAAGCCAATGGCTTAGCAATAGCTGACCACATCTGAAGCTTTGAAAATTTTATCATGATCATTTCCTAGCAGGCACAGTTTGTACTACGTGCTCCTGTGGTAAGCACTCTAACAAGTGTTATATATATTTGTAACAACCATAACACATATTACTTACTCCATTTTTATAAATGGGAAAGTAAAATCAGAGACGTTTTGTAAATTTAGCAAGGTAATAGCGGCAACAACTGGTGAAAGCAGGATACATATCTTAAGGTAATCCACTATACAGGTCTTCTCAAGCCTTAATGTGTATATGAATTATCTGTGGACCTCGTTAAAATGCAGATTCTGATTCAGAACATCTAGGATGGAGCCTAAGATTATTCATTGTTAACAGGTTCCCAGGTGATGCTGTTGGTTTGCAAACTATACTGAGTAACAAGGCATTATATCATACCGTGCCTTGTTGAACTGATTTAATTGGAAAATGTTCCATTCTTCTAGCTAAATCAAAGGCTGAATGGGAAAATCAGGGATGAGAGTTTGAAGGACTAATTTAATAATAGCAGCATTAAGAATAGCTAACATTGACATGTTATTATGTGCACTTGATGTAAATTGTCTCATTTTACACTGACAACCACCCTAGAGATAAATATAAATATCATTTTAACATCATTTTACAAAAGAGAACAATTAGGCACAGAGCAGGTAAGCAACTTATTCAATGTCACACCAATGTAAGTAGAGGAGATGAAAATCAAACTTCAGTCTATCTGATATGGCCCCTGCTCATAATCACTACACTCTGCTGCATGTGTCTGGTTACATAACAAAGACAAGTGCTAGCCCCATCTTTGAGTGAGGTCAGCCTCTGTCTTTCTCAGAAACTCTTATGTGGACTCACAAAAACCTGGCTTCTCCATCAGGCTTGATCATGGCATGAATTTTATTAGCAACCTTGGCCCACCTCCCAATGGAGTTAGAGTATTAGCCTTGCTTTCACAGACATAGAACCAAGTGCACCACATGAGTTCTGTCTCACTCACATAAGCCCTAGCCTAGGTTGAAGCAGTCTACAAAACAAGCTTCCATCCTGTTTTCTTCTACCAAATATTCCAATGTTTTATTGACAACAAAATACCAACTTGAACCACAGCCTGCTTGGGTGGGACCCTGACACCTCGCCAATTACTTGTTTCTGAGACTTTGATAATCTTAATGGTTCTCTGACTGGCAAGTTGCCTGTGTTCCATTGGCCTATATGTCTATCTTTAAGCCAACACCATACTATTATGATTACTGTAGCTTTGTAATATATTTTGAAGTCAGCAAGTGTGATGTCTTTACCTTTATCCTTCTTTTTCAAATCAATTTGGCTATTGATGTTCTATTGTGGTTCTATATTAAAAACTTTAGAATCGTTTTTAGTATTTCTATTAAAAATGTCACTGGGATTTTAATAAGAATTTATTTGAATCTGTAGATTTTTCTGGGAAGTATTTACATTTTAATAATGTTAAGTCCTCCAATTCATGAATATAGGATGTCTTTCCATTTGGGTCTTCTTCAATTTCTTACATCAGTGTTTTCTCATTTTCAGTATGCGATCTTTTACCTGCTTAATTAGTTTATTCCTAGGTATTTTATTCTTTTTGATGTTATCAGAAATGAGACTGTTTTCCTAATTTCCTTTTCAGGTAGTTTATTGTTAGTATATAGACATGCAACTGATTTTTGTATACTGATTTTGTATACTGCTAAACAAATCAATGCATATATGATCAACTGATCTTGCACAAAGATACCAAGAATACACAATAGAAAAATCATAGTCTCTTCAACAAATAGCATTGGGAAAACTGGATATCCACTTGTGAAATATGGAAATTGGACCCTTATCTAATACCATACACAAAAATCAACTCAAAATGGGGCAGACATAAACATAATACCTGAAACTGTAAGGATATACATATATATATAATCTGTCTGTCTGTCTCTTTATCTGTTTGTCTGTCTATCTGGGACTATATCAAACTAAAGTGCTTCTGCATAGCACAGGTAACAATCAACAGAATGAAAAGGCAACCTATGGAAAGGGAGAAAATATTTGCAAACCATAAAACCAGGTATATAATAAGGAGTGAATCCTCAAGATACACAAGTAACTCCTAGAACTCAATATTTTTAAGAAAAAACTACTAACCCAATTTAAAAAATGAGCTGAGGACCTAAATAGACATTTTTTCAAAGAAGACATACCAACAACCAACAGGTACATGAAAAAGTGCTCAATGTCACTAATTATCAGAGAAATGCAAATCAAAATCATAATGAGACAATACCTCAAACCTGTAAGAATGACTATTATTTAAAAAAAAAAAAAAGACAAGTGTTGAAGAGGATATAGAGAAACTGGAATCCTTATATCCTGTTGGTTGGAATGCAAAATAATGCACCCACTATGGAAAACAGTATGGGGGCTCCTCAAAAAATTACAAATAGAACTATCATGTGATTTAGCAATCCCACTTCTGGGTATTTATGAAAATAACTGAAATCTGGTTCTCAAAGAGATATCAGCATTTCTATGTTCATTTCAGCACTGTGGCAACAACCAAAAGGTCCATTGGTAAATGAATGGATAAAGAAAATGTGATATATACATATAGAGAATAGAATACAATTGAGCTTTTCAAAAGAAGAAAATTATGTAATATGCTACAACATGGATAAACCTTGAGGACATTATGCTAACTGAAATCAGCTAGTCACAGTAAGACAAATACTGCATGATTCTACTCATAGGAGATATCTAAAATAGTTAAATTCATAGAATCAAAGAGCAAAATGAAGGTTTCCAGGATCTGGGGGGATGGGAAAATGGGGAGTAACTAATTAATAAGCATAAAGTTTCAGTCAAGCAAGATGAATAAGCTTCAGAGATCTGTTATACTGCATTGTACCTAAGGTGACCATATGTTAAAATGTATTGAAAACTTAACAATTTATTGAGAGTACATTGTGTGTTACGTTTTCTTACCATAATACTAATAGTAATAATAAAAACATACAGGTTTTAATTCATTTTGCCAGTCACGAAATCTGTGTCATTCTATGAAGAGAATGTTCAGATCAAAGTCAGACAGTCTAGAAAACACCACTTGATGTTCTTTCTGAATGATCTTTAAATAGCCACACACATTAATTAATTTTCTGCCATACTTCACTGGGGTTGCAATCTTTTTCAGCAAATTGAGACAGAGACTCCATAAAGAGAACAAAACGATATCAAACACTATTTTAGCAAGAATTGAAAAATCAAAAGTGATCATATTTCTGAAGTAATGGCTATGTTGAAAAGAGTAAATGCCATCAAATGCATCTATTTTCCTGTCAAGTGCTGTAATGAGACTCACAGAAAAACAAGATGCCAAATTAATTCCCCTTAAAGGCTGTTGCCTTTTCATCCACCAATTTTCTAGTCCTATCATTTAGGAATATCAATAAACTCCCAAAGAGAAGCTTTGGCAGTTAACATTGCTGTTTTGTGTTTCTCTTCTCCTCAAATGATTCTTACTAAAGACTTAAAGTCACCTGCTCTCTCCCTCTGTAGTAATATGCATTGAAAAGAATGGAGCGTAAACCTTTGCCCCAAATCCTCAGTTTGAATGGTTTTATCAGCTAGAAGCAGTTCTGAAGCCTCTGTGGAAGGCAAAAAAAAAACTTCTGTCACACCCACTTGCCTTTTTAATCCCAGATTATCACAACTGAATTACGTTTATTAGAAATGTTTCCCTTTTCTTACCTTCCTCATGTTTCCCCAGCATATGGTTAATTGCCCTTGTGGGTAGTCAGAAAATCTGTTTGAGTTCGATTCTTGGTACTGAGGAGTTACATGTGTGACCTTGGCAAAATAACACTTTTTTTGTGTCTTGGTTTTCTCATTCACAAACTGTATTGCTTTTAGAGGAGAAAATTAGATGATGAAATCAAATCACATGTTAGAAAGGGAGCAAAGTGCTTGGAAATCTAAGATTCTTATAGTTCCATATATTATTTCAACAATTTATTGAGATATAATTCACATACCTTGCAAGTCTCCCATTTAAGTGTACTAGTCAATGGTTTTTAGTACCTTTTCAGAGTTTTGCAAGGATCACCACAATCTAATTTTAGAACATTTAATCACCCCAAAGAAGCCACTACCCATTATTCCTCCCACCTCACTTCCAAGCTCACCTCCCCTCCTGTCCCCACCCCCCAGCACTAGGAAATCACTAATCTACCTTCTATATATAGCTGACCATTACTGACATTTCATATAAATGGAATAATAAAATATGTGTTCTTTTGTTACTGGCTTCTTTCACATAATATAATGTTTTCAAGGATCATCTATACTATAGCATTTATCAATACCTCATTCATTTTATTGCTGAATATTATTCCATTTTGGGAATATGCCATATTTTCTCTTTTTAAAGTTCAGGGGTACACGTGCAGGTTTGTTATACAGGTAAATTTGTGTCATGAGTTTTTTTTGTATAGATTATTTCATCACCCTGGTATTAAACTATTAGTTATTTTTCCTGTTCTTCTACCTCCTCGCAACCTCCACCCTCCATAGGCCCCAGTGACTGTTGTTCCCCTCTATATGTCCATGTGTTCTCATCATTTAGTGCCCACTTATGAGTGAGAACATGTGGTATTTGGTTTTCTGCTCCTGCATTAGTTTGCTAAGAATAAGGGCCTCGAGCTCCATCCATGCCATATTTTCTTTATGCATTCATCGGTTGGTGAACATTTGGGTTATACTTACTTTTTGGCTACTATGAATAATGCCGCTATTTACATCCAAGTACAAGTTTTTGTGTGAATATGTTTTCATATCCCTTCCATAGATACCCAAGTCTGGCATTCCTGGGTCATATGGTAACTTTATGTTCAACATTTTGAAAAACTGACAAAATATTTTTCAAAGTTACCATACTATTTTACATTTCCACCAGCAATGTATGAAGGTTCAAATTTCCCCTTTACACCCTTGCCAAACACTTGTTGTTGTCTGTTTTGTTGTTGTTGTTGATTTGTTTTTTCGACTATAGCCATCCTAGTTGGTGTAAAGCAGTATCTCATTGTGGATTTGATTTCCATTACTCCAATGACCAATGATTTTGAACATCTTTTCACGTGCTCATTGACCATTTGTACACTTTCTTTGAAAAAGTGTCTACTCAGATCCTCTGCCCATTTTTAATTGGGTTATTTGTCTTTCTTATTGAGTAGTAAAAGTTCTTTATACATTCTGGATACAAGTAACTCATCAGGTAAGTTATTTGCCAATATTTTCTCTCATTCAGTGGGTTATCTTTTCACTTTCTTGAGAGTGTCCTTTCAAGTCTACACCTTATCCTGCTCTGGCGGCATTCAGGCATTCTGAATCTGCCACAGGTGTGTTGGTAAATCCTGATTGACTGCCAAAATTCTGTTGATTTCTTCTTGCCCTTAGGAAAATATCTAAACCCTTCATTATGGCATTCATCTTTTGTAATCTGGCCAAACCCTTCATTACAGCATTCATCTTTTGTAATCTGGCCCAATCCTTCTCTTTACCATTATTCCCTGCCTTTCTCCCTGCCTGCCTGTACCAATGGATTTATGCCCCTCCTTCAAGAGTCTTTTCACTCTTTCCTCTGTCTAGAATGATCTCTCCCTGCCTGCCTTTTCTCTACCCCTAGCCACCATGCCTCTCCCTCCATATATATAACTACTCCTAGTATTTCCTTTTACTAGGTAAATCCACCATTTCTAATGCTCAGTGCTTGGATATACCCTCAAGGCATATACTTGAGATATATCTTTCTTGGCTTCCTGAGGCAAAGTTAGATACTCTGTTCTTGGTATTCCCATGGCATTCTTTTGTTCATCTCTCTCTCTCTCTAAAAGCACTTCATATACCATAGCATAATAAACTGTTCCCCTACTTGGGCATTTTCCCACAAGACTGGTACAATTCTCCTAAACTAGGATGTTGTCAGATTTACTTCTGGCACATAGTAGGGGCTTGCAGAAATTATCAATGCTCTTTAAAACTATTCCAGTTTCCTTTTCCTTTCAAGAAGACAGTTAGCTTGCATTTGCCTAGCCCTTTAAAGGTATGGATAGCTGTGTGGCCATTTTGCCTAATGAAATACAAACAGAAATGCCATATATCACTTAAATGAGGACCCTTTAAAAGCCAATGTGCTATTTGCCAAGCTGTGTTTTCTTACTGTAGTGATCATAAAAGCACAATTAAGCTGAAACTGAGTCAGTGAAGAACCACAATCAGCAAAGTACCATGCCATACCACAGTAGACATGTACTATGTGTAAAAACAAAACAAAAAAGTGGGTTAAGCCACTTCAATTTAGAGACTCTGTTACCACATCATCACCTAGCCTATCCTGACTAGTGCTGGACTAAATACATGTTTGTTGAATGAATGCAATGAAAATGTAGTGCAGTTCACTACCTCTTTAGTTTGTCTATAATGGACTAAATCACTCTTCTCTTGCTTTAATCTCAGTATGTATAATGTTAAATAAATAGCAATGATTGCTTTCTAAATGTATTATACTTCACTCTACTAGTAGTCTGCTAAGTTAAAATGCAAAGCAGAACAATTTTCTGCCTGCATTACAAATGGGACACCTGAAAGACTTCTACAATTTCCAATTCTTATTCCTTGAAAGTAGCATACTGGATTACTCTTACAACAATTCTTTTAAAAAGCATTCAAAAGTACCCCATTAAAATGTACCTTCTGAGGAAGATATTTCTGACATACAGCTGCATTTAGCTTCAAAATTTATCATGGGAATAAGCATAAATTGTTTCTACATGGATCACAGATATTTATCCCTATGAAAACATTTGGCTTTGGAGAATAGTCTGAGAGAAGCTGTCTGGGGGTTGGGGTGGAAAGTAATGTACACGGAGTTATAGAGTAGTCTTTTTCTTCAGCAATGTTTGCAGAGAATTCTTTTTTAGACTTGAGGATTCTCAAAATGACTATGTCATTCAAGCACACAAAATTAGTGCCTTTTGAAAACTATGATTTAAATTTTCTGGTGGTAAGTGTATTGAAGTGGATAAGTTTATAAACAATCTAGTTTATTCCTGAGTCATTGTTGACCTGTATACTCAGAGATGATACCTTTCTGTTTTGTTCAGCTACTTACTTTTGTATATATCTCAACGTTTGCACTTTTGGCTGAATTTTAATCATTTGATTATATGTCTCTCTTTGGTCTGTGAAAACACATTTTATTATTTATAGATTCCTCATAGAAAAAATACTTCCTGGCACTCAGTAGACCCATTATTTAATGGATTAAGGGGTTGCATGCATGAGTGATAAGTGAATGCTAAGTTAGCTATGTGATTTTGAGCATTTAATCACTTTTAATCTCTTAGACCTGAGCTATTCAATACAATAGCCACTAGCTACCTGTGGCTGGTAAGCACCTGAAATGTGGCTACATGTGTACAATACACATCAGATTTTATGTCTCAAATACATATCAAATTTTGAAGACTTCATATCAAAAAAAAACTCACAAATAACTGTTCATATTGATTGTATATAAAAATAATGATGTTTTTGGTATATTAGGTTAAATAAAATAACAATTTAAATTATTACACCTGTTATCTTTTCACATTTTTTAATGTTTTATTTTGAAATAATTATAGAGCCCCAAAATATTTCAAAAATATTACAGAGGTTCTGAGTGCCTTTAACCGGCTTCCCCAGTGATAACATCTTATGTAACTACAGTACAATATCAAAACTTAAAAATTGAGATTTATACAATATACATGCCTTATTCAGATTTCACCAGTTTGACATGCATATATTTGGTTTTGTGTGTGTGTGCGTGTGTGTGTATGAGTTCCATGCAATTTTAATCCATGTGTAGCTGTGTAAGATCACCACTAATATCGAGATGCAGAACCATTCCATAACCACAAAGATCTCCCTTGTGCTACTCCTCAATAGTTAAACCCATCCATACCCTAACACCTTATAACTAAATCCTAGAGAATCACCAGCAAGTTCTCCACCTCTAATTTCTTCATTTAAGGAATGTTATATAAAAGAATCATACATTATGTATCCTTTTGAAATGGGTTTTTTCCACTCATCATATCCTTGAGATTCATCCTAGTTGTTGCATGTATCAATAGTTGTTCTTTTTATTGCTTAGTCATATTCATGGTATGGATTACCACAGTTTGTTTCACAACCCAGTGCTGGATATTTGGGCTGTTTCCAGTTTGGGGCTATTAAAAATAATCTGCTATGAACATTAGTCTATAGGATTTGTGTGAATGTAAGTTTTCATCTTTATGAAATGAATGCCAGTTATAAAATGAATGCCAGTAAGTGTGATTGCTTAGTCATTTGTTAAATATATGTTTAGTATTTTCAGGAAACTAGCTGTTTAAGAAAATAGGTGTATAGTGATATCTCATTGTGGTTTTAATTTGTATTTCTCTAATAGCTAATAAGATTTAATACCTTTTCATGTGCTTATTCATCATCCATATATCCTCTTTTAAAATGTTCATTTCCCTTGCTGATTTTCTAATTGGATTGTGTTTTGATTTGTTTCTTCTGTTTTTGTTTTTTTTTTTTTACTGTTGAGTTTTGTATTTTTGCATATTTTACATACACGTCCTTTGTCAGATATGAGATTTACAGATATTTTCTCCCAGGATGTAGGATATCTTTCCATCTTCATGGAAAGATATGAAAATCAAAAGATCTTTTGCATAGCTAATTTTTAATTTCAATTAAGTCCAATTATCAACTGTTTTCTTTTGTGAATTCCTAGGTCCCAAAGATTTCTTTTTTCTTCTAAAAGTTTTATAGCTTTACATTTTGATCCACTTCGAGTTAGTTATATTTTTAAGTTGAGAGGTTTAGGCCAAGTTTCCATGTTGGTCTACGAGTGTCCAATTGCTCCAGCAACATTTGTTGAATTGGTCTTGCATCTTTATCAAAAGGGACACGTCTAGAAATGGACATGTTTATGTCTATTTCTAGGTTCTACATTTTGTTCCATTGATCTATACTTTCTATCCCTTCATTAATAACAGATAGTCTTGATTAATGAAGATTTATAATAAGCCTTGAAATGAGGTAGACTGTTTTCTCTCACTTTATTCTTCTCTTTCAAATTTGTTTTAGCTATTCTAGTTTATTTGCCTTTTCATATAAACTTTAAAATAAGCTTGCATATATCCACAAATAATCTTGCTTAGATTTTGACAGGAATTGCATTAAATTGGGGGAGAAATGATATATTTACTATATTGAGTCTTCCACTCCTTGGGTACGGTATGTTTTTCTGTTCTTATTTAGATCTTTGATTTTTTCCATTAGCATTTAGCAATTTTCAGTATACAAGTCTTATTATGTTTTGTTAGATTTATACTTAAGCATGCCATTATTGTTGAGTTTTTCTAAGTGGTATTGTGTTTTTAATTATGGCTCCAACATCTTCATTGCTAGTCTGAAAAACACAATTGATTTTTGTATGTTGATTTTGTCTCTGCAACTTTGCTGAACCTGTTAGTTCTAGAAGGTACTTTTGTAGATTCCTTGGGATTTTATATGTAGATCATGTCATTGTAAAATAGAAATAATTTTGTTGCTTCTTTCCCAATCAACATACTTTTATTTCTTTTTCTTGCCTTATTGCTGTAGCTGGGATTTTTAATCATATGTTGATAGTGGTGAAAGTGCCTGCATTTGCATTGTTTTCAGACTTAGGTGGAAAGTATTTAGACTTTTACTATTAATCATGAGGTTAGCTGTAGTCTTTTTGTAAATGTCCTTTATTGTATTGAGAAAGTTATCCTCTATTCCTAGTTTGGCTAGAATTATTATCATAAATGGGTGGTGAATTATGTCAAATGCTTTTTCTGCATAAATTGATGAAATCATGCAATTTTTCTTTAGCCTGTTTATGCAGTGTCTTATTAAAGTGATGGATTTCTGAATATTCAACCAGCCTTGCATTCCTGGAACAAACTCCAGTTGATGTATGTGCGTGTGTATGTGTGTATATACATATGTATTATGTACATTTATATATTGCTAGATTCCATTTGCTAACATTTTTTGAAGTTTTATTTCATCTATGTTCATAAGGGATATTGGTCTATAGTTTTCTCTTTTGTTTGTACTGGCTTTGTGTTTTTTCATTCTCAGGGTACTATTAGCCTAATGAGTTGGGAAGTATTTCCTCCTCCTTTTCTATCTTCTGGAAAAGAAACATTGTAGAATATGTGTTAATTCCTCTTTAAATGTTTAAAACACCTAGGAGAGAGGATATATTTTGAGAGACTTTTTAAAATACAAATTAAAAATTGTCTGTTTCATAATGGGTGACCTTATGTAGTTTGTCCTTTTTGAAGAATTGCTCCATTTTATCTAAGTTGTTAATTTTATGTATGTAGTATTGTTCTTACTATTCGATTATTATTCTTGTATGTCAGGCCTGCCATGATATCCATTGTTTCATTAACGATATTGTAATGCATGCTTTTCTTCTTTATTTCTTTGTTAGTCTTGCGGGATGTTTTTCAACTTTATTGATCTTTTTCAAAGAATTAGTTTTGTTTCATTGACTTATTCTATTGTTTTGCTGTTTTCAAATTCAATAATATCAGCTCTTAACTCTACTGTTTTCCTTCTATCTGCTTTGAGCTTATTTTGCTATTTTCAAATAGTTCCTTGAGATAGTAAATTAGATAGTTGATTTGAGACTTTTTCTCATTGTAATGTGACCATTTAGTACTATAAATTTCCCTCTTCACACTAGAATAGGTGTAACCCACAAATTTTGATATGCTGCATTATCATCTCTAATCTATATATTTTTTAAAAGTTTATTTTGAAAATTCCTTTTTGGACCACAGATTATTTAGAAGTATTTTTCCTTAATTTCCAAATGCTTAGATATTTTTCTGTTATCTTTCTGGTTTTGATTTCTAGGTCCACTAGTAACAAATTCTCTTAGTTTCCCCTCATCTAAGAATACTTAATCTCATTTTTTATTTCTGAAGCTATGTTCTCTGGATATAGAATTCTAAATTGGCAGTTCTTTCATTTTAGTACTTGAAAAATATTAAACCACTTCCTTCTGGCCTCCATGGCTTCTGATCAGAAATCCACTATTATTTGAACCACTCTTCCCCTATAGATAATACATCATTTCTCTCCAGTTATTTCAGTAATTTTTCTTTGTCTTTATATCACAGATATTTGATTACTATGTGTCATGCATTTCTTTGGGTTTATTGTGTTTGGGCTTTGCTCATTTTCTTGAATTTACAGGTTTATACATTTCGTGAAATTGTGAGAATTTCAGTCATCAGTCCTTGAATATTTGTTTATACCCATACTCTTTCTCCTCTCCTGGAATTCCAATGACATGAATATTAGACTTTTTATTACTATCCACAGGTCCCTGAGGCTTTGTTAATTTTTTCATTCTTTTTTTTTTTCTGTTGTCAAGATTTGGTCATTTTTTAATTTAATGTTCTATCTTCAAGTTCATTGCTTTGTTCCTCTCTCATCTTCATTTTATTAAGCTCATGTAGTAAGTTTATTTCAATTATTAATGTTTTCAGTCCTAAACTTTCTACTTAGTTCTTCTTTATATCTTGAAGATTTTTTGCTAAGACTTCTTGCTAAGACTTTCTTTTTCCTTGTTCATTTTAAGCATGATCATAATTGCTCATTGAATAAATTTTTTATGATAGCTGCTTTAAATCCTTTTGAAATAATTCCAATGTCTGTTTCTTCTAAGTGTTGGAATCTATTAATGGCATTTACTCATTCAAGTCAAGATTTTCTTAATTCTTGATATGCTGGATGATTTTCAGTTCTTAGTCATTTGATATGAGACTTTGGATCTTATTTAAATCTTCTATTTTAGCAGGCCTCCACTGACACTACATGGGTAAGGAAAGTTGGGCTGAGCCACATTACTTTTAGACAGGTGTAGAAGTCCAAGCTCCTCATTCAGCCTTCACCTACACTGTGGAGAGAATGAGGCATGCCTCATTTCTGCTGGGTGAGGGTGGAAGTCCAGGCCCCCCATGTGATATCTACCGACATGGTGGTGGGAGAGTAGAGAGAGGCACCTTGTTACCTCTGTGAAGTACTAAAAATCTACTTTCTCCACTTGGTCTCCTTGATCTCCTTGGACACCACTCAGTGAGAAGTGGGAGGGGCATCTCATTACCAATAGACGAAGGTGGAAATTTAGACCACTCCACTGCTTGGCATTTGCTGATGGGGACAGGAAAGTAGTTTTGCTTTTCTGTTTTCTGTGATGGCAAGTAGGGCAGTTATTGTCAAAGTTTTCTTTCTTGCTAGGCTGCTTCTGTCCTGGACCTCTGGCTTAAAATAACAAGTTTTTCTTGGGAATTAAGAGAAATTTTTGGCTGTTCATGTAGGTGTTTCTGCATGGCAGGATTCTCCAGCACCAAGTCCAGGATATATGGATGGCAAAAAGAAAGCCCAGGGAACTCATTATAGTTCCAAAGTCCTAGCTAGTTTGCATTCTTCTCTTCAGATTTCAGTATCTTGAGTTTATTTTATATCTATGTCCAGGAATTTTAGCTATTGTTAGCAGGCAGAGTAGGGAGAAATAGGTTTATGCCATATTGCCCAGAATCAGAAGTTTCCCCTTCTTGCTTTTTAAAAACTGGTTACTAGAAAATAAATTGCATTTCTGATTCACATCATATTTCTATTGGACAGAGCCATGTGTAGATCTTAGCCTTGTCACTTGCAAATCAAAGCCTTAGAAGAGATGCTCTCCAAAATCAGTCCTTTATACCCCTACAATCCCATGATTTTAAGAATTGTTGTTTGACTTCTTTACATAATGCAAAATGATACAGATAATATTGTTTCTCTTTCTACTTACCTACATCATAGTTATCAAAAATGAAATAGTTCTGGAAAGCCCTTCAAATGTCTCAAAATAGGGCAAGGTTATTATTTTTTAAATGAATGCCAATATGTTAATATTTCTGTACGAAGTAGTTGGTAAGCAATAATTTCTCTAAAGGGGCTTATTGCAGGTGCTAATCAGCTTACACTATTTTTTACTGTCTGTGCTGAAAAACGAATTAATTACTTCAGTAGCCTCACTTCTTCATATACCTAAATAATGCATATCCCTACTCTGTGGAGAATAAACTAAATTTGATAGAGAAAGATTCAATGCATAGCTAAAGATAGCACTATAACCTCCTTGAAAGAAATCTCAGCACTCTTCTCCCTCCTTTTAAACAGACTCCTTTTCTGAAACTGCTAATGATTGGTTCTTGTATCCCTGTGATTCTCTCCTTCATCGTATATTCTCCCACATATTTCCAAAGACTATTAAAGTTCATTTTCTTCCAATATTCATAAGTAATTTTCCTGAAATTTACTGGATCCTTACCAGAACTATTCCAATAACCTGTCCCCAAAAGTCTTGTTTTCTAGAAGCATTGTTTAAAATTAAGATACTGCCTTTGTACTTCAGGTACAAGATATATAAAGTTCTCACTCCATCACTACAAAGTTCCCTGGTGGTCTAATCATCTGTCAATGAAATTGTTTCCCTTAAGGTATGTTTCCCCATCATTCCACAAAAAGGACATTCTTTTTTATTATTATTATTATTTTAAATGGAGTCATTCACTCTGTTGCCCAGGCTGGAGTGCAGTTGCATGATCTCAGCTCCATCTCCTGGGTTCAAGTTATTCTGCTTCAGTCTTCTGAGTAGCAGGGATTACAGGTGCACACTACGATGCCTGACTAATTTTTGTATTTTTAATAGAGATGGGTTTTTGTCATGTTGGCCAGGCTGGTCTTGAACTCCTGGCCCCAAGCAATCTGCTCTCCTTGGCCTCCCAAAGTGCTGGGATTATAGGCATGAGCCACCATGCTGGGCCAAAAAAGGCATTCTTGAAGGTCACTGATGATTTTCCTCTCCAAAATTCAGTAGTCTACTTACCTCCAGTCCTTTGGAACAATTTTATATTGTTTACCAAACCTCCTCGACAAGTTCTCCTGCCTTATTTCCTATTATATAGCCTGTCTCTTCATCTAAATTCCTGTTTCTCTCTTCTTATTATCTAATCATACGAAGTCTCTAGTTCCTTAAAAATGTTCTTTACCTGTCTTTCTTACTATCTATTTGTTGGAAGTATTCAATTCCAGTTTCAACTATAACTTCTATGCTGACTATTCTCAAATCTCTCTTCCTATCTTCTCATGTGAACTACAGTCCCAAATCTCAAGGTTCAGTTAGCATTTTTACTTGCATGCCCCCATCACACCATAAACTGGACATGACTAAAACCAACTCCTCTACTTTCCCTCCACCTTTCCTATCAGATGGCTTCAAGATTCTCTGCCTCAGTAAGTCTCCAACCTGGAAGACTGAGTTAACTTTAAACAAACACTCTTTTCATCCTAGAATCAAGTACTAAACCAAGCACATTTTTCCCTAGAAACTAGGATTAGGCCTTGAAGCTAACCATATCCATGTTTAATTTTATTAATGTTTAAAGTTATTTACCATAACTTTGCATGAACTTGGATATATTACATAACATCTCTGAGCTTCAATGTTTTCACATGATAAAAGGAGAAAAATATATACAATGAAGTTGTTGTGATGATTTAATGAAATAATACACTAAAACGTTTGGCATATAGTAGAACTCAGAAAATGTTAGTTTCTTCTCAGATACCATTTTTCTGTCTGTTCCATTCTCTGATTTCCCACTGCTAAAGTGCAACAGTCTGTTCAAGTTCCTCAGTCCAAAGTACTTAAAATACTGAAAATAAAGCCCCCATTGTTCAACCTCACTTCCCTCATTCTACTTTCTCCAAATGGACCCAATTCCCTAATTAATACCATATGACTCCTTCATTCTAAGTTTGCCACTGTTTTACCATACTAATTTGATAGTTCGTTGACTGTCCTTAAGGTTCCTAAAAATTCCCTTTCCCTGACCCAAACCATCCTTCTCCGTTTCTCTTTTGTCCTTAACCTGAAGCTTCTCTCCTAGTGCTCCAGGCTGCCCTAATTTCTTCACAAAGGCCACATTGGGTTTTCCCCTGAAACTTTAGCATCCTTCTCTCTCGAGTTTCATACTTCCTACAGTATCATATCAGACCTGCTTCCCTTAGAGGTCTCTGCATCAACTCTCCGGCCACTCCAGCCTCC
>CAUYQU010021402.1:0-43575 GCA_963574635.1 Cheracebus regulus
CTCAGGGAGGTTGTGTAAACCTTCCCAGGGACACATCTATAATGAGAATTCCAAACCAGCTCTTTCAGGCCCAAAGCTTGTGATTTTTTGCCATGAGTAAAAGCATTTTTTCTTTACCACATATTTTAGAGACTTTCTTCCAATTATATCTGAAATATTTGTCTGATTGATGAAAATTCTACTTAGTGATGTGTATTTCTTTGACTTACATATAATCAATAAAAGTTTAATATTGATAATATTAAACAACTTACAAACTTTTTTAAAGAGACTAAAAATCTGACTGAATTTGTAAGAATATCTTATTGCCCAAATAGCTTTAGTACATAATTCACTTTGAATTTTCCCCCAAATCCTCATAACTTAAAATATTTTAATATTTTATCAGCCCAGAGGTTCACAATTTCAAAAGAGCAATGTCAAAATTGAAAAGCTAATAATTTTTTGGGGGGAGGGGAATAAATTATGCCAGAAGACATGACCAATATTCACTTATCTAGTTGAATAAGGTTGAGTGTTCTGTTTCTTTGCACAAATGCTTACCAGACTAATTAGTGCTGCTTGCATGTAGTAGTAATAATTCTTTTTCCAGCAATTTTAGTTAACAAATTTAGTAATTTCTTACTAAATTTTTTTTCTGGCTAATTTAGTAATTTAGTGATAGTAATATCACAGTAGCAAACAGGCCTTGAGCAGTTGCTGTTTTTCAAAAGCTCTGTGATGGGTTTTGTATGTATTGTCTCAGTTTGGGTTGTAGAATCAGACCAATGATCAAATGGTCAAATCCAAGGTCATCTGCTTGTTGGCTAAGAGACCCTAAACAAGTCACATCATTTCTCTGTCCCTTGAGGTCTTCATTTTTCCCATCTGGCTACTGTGTGAATAAAGCAAAGCACTTAGAACAGTGTTTGATACATTACCATCACTCAATATATATATCAATACCTGCTATTTCAAACACAAAAGCTAGATGTTTCTTGGCAATTATTGATTTATGTGTTCATCCTGGTTATGAATTTGGGCCACATAGATATACAAAGTTTAAAATATACTGCTGAAATCCAAAATCAGTTTTGTTTACTGATGATTAGAAATAAAGGCATGTGTTTCTAATCCAAGAGCTTATTTGCTTAAAATGTAAAAGGTGATTCGTTAATTATTCTTTCTTGCTCTGTGTGTGTGTGTGTGTGTTCTGTAAGTAGTTCTGTAAGTATCTGTTAGATCTGATTGTTCTATAGCGATGTTTCAGTTTTCTATTTCCCTAATGATTTTCATTCATTGTTCTATCCATTGTTGAAAGGGGAGTATTGAACTTTCCTACAACTACTGTTGAGCTTTTTCTCACTTCAATTCTGTCAAGTTTACTTCATATATTTATAAGCTCTGATGTTCCATGCATATGTATTTATAATTGGTATAATTTTGTTGGTAAATTGATGATTTTATGTGGTCAGTTACACAATATATCCATATATCATAAATATATGGTCTCTTATACATTTATATATAATGTTCTTTTTTGTCTCCCGTAACAGTTTTTCACTTAAACTCTATTTTGTCCAATATTAGTATAGTCACCCTTGCTCTCTTTTTATTCTTATTTGCATGAAATATCTTTTTTCATCCTTCCACTTTTTTTCTTTCTTTTTTTTTTAAATATTGTGCAGCCTGGGCCTGTGCCTTGACCATAGGCCATGGCGCCTGCCCACTTGCCTGCCTGTCTCCGCCTGCTCTTGGCTGGCTCAGGGGCCTAGCAGGCACCTGGGACCTCCTTTCACTTTTTATCCTCTGCATGTTCTTTCTTTCTTTCTTTCTTTTTGAGACAGAGTCTTGCTGTGTTGCCAGGAGCCAGGCTAGAGTGCAGTGGCGCAATCTTGGCTCACTGCAACCTCTGCCTCCCGGGTTCAAACAATTCTCCTGCCTCAGCCTCCCAAGTAGCTGGGACTACAGGCATGTGCCACCACGCCCAGCTAATTTCTGTATTTTTAGTAGAGATGGTGGTTTCACCATGTTGGCCAGGATGGTCTCAATCTCTTGACGTCGTGATCCTCCTGCCTTGGCCTCCCAAAGTGCTGGGATTATAGACGTGAGCCACCATGCCCAACCTGCATATTCTTATATCAAAAGTGAGTCTCCTGTAATCAGCATATATTTGGATCCTCTTTATTTTTTGTACATTCTGCCAATCTATCTCTTTTTAGAAGTGGGGTGTAAATTAAAGACTAGGGACTTTATTTATATTTAAAGCAATTACTAAAAGATAAGAACATATTATTGCCTTTTGTTGTTTTCTGTGTGTTTTATAACTTTTTTTGTCTCTAATTTCTTCCCATTCCTACTTTTAAGTTTAGTTGATTTTTCCATATTTACTCCTACCCCCAACCCCTAGCAACCATCATTCTACTTTCTGTCTCTATGAATATGACTGCTCTAAGTATTTCTTGTAAGAATGGAATCAGCTGGGTGGTGGCTCACACCTATAATCCCAGTATTTTGGGAGGCCAAAGCAGTGGATCACCTGAGGTCAGGAGATCCAGACCAGCCTGGTCAACATGGTGAAACCCTGTCTGTGCTAAAAATACAAAAATTAGCTGGGTGTGGTGGTGTGCGACTGTAGTCCCAGCTACTCAGAAGGCTGAGACAGGAGAATCACTTGAGCCAGGAGACAGAGGTTGCAGTGAGCCAAGATTGAGCCACTGCACTCCAGCCTGGGCAACAGAGCGAGACTCCATCTCAAAAAAATAAAAATAAAAAAGGAATCCTAAGAGTATTTTTCCTTTTGTGACTAGCTTATTTCACTTAATATAACATCTTCAAGGTTCATTCATGTTGTAGCATCAGTCAGAATTTTCTTCCTTTTAAGACTGAATACAAATTTTTATTGTCCATTAATTTATAATATTTAATTTATTAATCAATTTACACTTGGGTTGTCCCCATATTTTAGCTATTGAATAATAATGTGCAATAAACATGACTATAAAAATGTTTTTGTGTCCTTGCTTTTAATTCTTTGGAGTAGGCTGAGGTTTGAACGTACCCTCCAAAATTTATGTTGAAATTTAATCCCTAATGTGGTAGTATTGAGAGGTGTGGCCTTTAAGAGGTAACTGGATCATGTAGGCTGTGCCCTCATGAATGGATTCATCTATTTATGGATTACTGGATTAAGGGGTTAATGGATTAATGGGTTATGGGGAAGGGAACTGGCGCCTGTATAAGAAAAGAAAGAGACCAGAGCTAGTCCCCTCACCATGTGATCCCCAGCACCACCCTGGGGTACTTCTGAGAGTCCTCACAGCAGGAAGGTCCTCATCAGATGCCCCTGCCTCTACCTTGGACTTCTTAACCTCCATAATTGTGAGAAATACATTCCTTTTCTTTATAAATCACCATAAATTCCTTTTCTTTACAAATTACCCAGTTTAAGATATTCTGTTATAAGCACAGAAAACAGATTAAGACAGGGATCCAGAACTGGAATTACTGGATGATATGGTGATTTTATTTGTAAGTTTTTGAGAAACTAGCATACTGTTTTCCACAGCTGCTGCATCATTTTACTTTCCTACCATCAAGGCCCAAGAGTTCCAATTTCTCCACGTCCACATCAACATTTGTTATTTTCTGTTTTATATATACAGATGGTCCCCTACTTTTAGAATATGTTAAATTTTTTTATTATTGCTTTTATTTTGAGATGGAATTTTACTCTTTCGTCCAGGCTGGAGTGAAATGGCGCCATCTCAGCTCACTGCAAACTCTGCCCCCAGGTTCAACCCATTCTGCTGCCTCAGCCTCCCAAGTAGCTGGGATTATAGGTGCCCACCACTATGCCCGGCAATTTTTGTATTTTTTAGTAGAGATCAGGTTGTTTGTTTGTTTCTTAGAGACAGAGATCCACTCCTGTTGCCCAGGCTAGAGTGCAGTGGCTCAATCTCGGCTCACAGCAACCTCTGCCTCCTGGGTTCAAGCAGTTCTCTGGCCTCAGCCTCCCGAGTTGCTGGAATTACAGGCATGTGCCACCACGCCAGGCTAATTTTGTATTTTAGAGAGAGGGTTTCTCCATATTGGTCAGGCTGGTCTCGAGCTCCCGATCTCAGGTGATCCACCAGCCTTAGCCTCCCAAAGTGCTGGATTATAGGCGTGAACCATCCTGCCCGGTGAGAGAGGGTTTTACCATGTTGACCAGGCTGGTCTCAAGCTCCTGACCTCAAGTGATTCACCCACCACAGTCTCCCAAAGTGTTAGGATTACAGGCGTGAGCCACCAAGTCCGTCCTAAAATTTTTAATACAATTAAAAATTATACTATAATTTGTCAACTTTATCATGCTGCAAAGGCAACACACATTCAATAGAAACCATACTTTGAACACCCATACAACCATTCTGTCTTTTACTTTCAGTACAGTAGTCAATACATTATATTAGATATCCAGTACTTTGGCCGGGTGCAATGGCTCACACCTGTAACCCCAACACTTTGGGAGGCCGAGGAAGGTGGATCCATTGAGGTCAGGAGTTCGAGACCAGCCTGACCAACATGGTGAAATCCTGTGTCTAACAAAAATACAAAATTAGCCAGGTGTGGTGGTGTGTGCCTGTAATCCCAGCTACTCCGGAGGCTGAAGCAGGAGAATCGTTTGAACCCAGGAGGCAGAGGTTGCAGTGAACTGAGATCACACCATTGCATTCCAGCCTTGGCAACAAGAAAGAAACTCCATCTCAAAAAAAAAAAAAAGATATTCAGTACTTTATTATAAAATAGGCCTTGTAGTAGATGACTCTGCCCAACTTCAGACTAATATAAACATTCTGAGGAAGTTTAAAGTAGACTAGATGAAGCTATGATGTTAAGTAGGTTAAGTGTATTGGTGTAGTAAATGCATTTTCAGCTTACAACATTTTTGTCTTATGATGGGTTTATCAAGAAGTAACCCCATGGTAAGTTGAGAAGCATTTGAGTGTGTGTGTGTACGCGCATGCGCGCGCGCGCGCGTGTGTGTGTGTGTGTGTGTGTGTGTGTGTGTGTGTGTGTGTGTAGTGTATTGTATCCTAATGAGCAGGAGGTGATATCTTATTGTGGTTTTGATTTAAAACAATCTATTTTAATCTGAAACAGTTTAACTTTACTCACACGTAGAAACTCTACTCCAGCGGGACACGGTGGTTCATGCCTGTAATCCCAGCACTTTGGGAGGCAGAGGCAAGTGAATCATGAAGTCAGGAGTTCAAGACCAGCCTGACCAATCTGATGAAACCCTGTCTCTACTAAAAATACAAAAATTAGCTGGGCATGGTGGTGGGCGCCTGTAGTCCCAGCTACTGGGAAGGCTGAGGCAGAAGAATGCTTAAACTTGGAAGGCGGAGGTTGCAGTGAGCTGAGATTGCACCACCACACTCTAGCCTGGGAGACAGAGCGAGACTCCATCTCAAAAAAAAAAAAAAAAAAAAAAAAAAAGACGATGCAAACAACATGGCGGTGGAAGGAAAGTGGTAGCAATTTGCAATCGGAAGAACCGGAAAAAACAGAACTCAGCGAAAGAGAGTTGGCAGTGGCAGTGGCGGTGTCCCAAGAGAACGATGAGTAGTAGAATGAGGAGCGCTGGGTTAGGCCTTTACCTGTGGAGGCAACACTGGCCACAAAGAGGAAAGTCTTAGCGTTTGAGTCTGTCTTGATAATCTCCCTAGTGCATCCATGTATGAGCGCAGTTACATGCATAGAGATGTTATCACCCACGTGGTATGCACCAAAACAGATTTTATTATTACTGCCGGTCATGATGGACATTTCAAGCTCTGGAAGAAAATAGAAGAGGGAATTGAATTTGTTAAACATTTTCGTAGTCACCGGGAGTTATTCAGAGTGTTGCAGTTAGCTCTGAGGGAGCATTGTTCTGTTCCGCCGATGATGACAAAGCAATGAAGGAGTTTGAGGTAGTGAACTTTGACATGATCAACATGCTGAAACTTGGCTATTTTCCTGGACAGTGTGAGTGGATCTATTGCCCAGGGGATGCAATTTCTTCAGTTGCTCCTTCTGAAAAGAGTACAGGAAGAATTTTCATTTATGATGGCCAAGGAGATAACCAGCCACTTCATATTTTTACAAACTCCATACATTACCTCTTACTCAGATACTGCAAAACCCAGTTACAAAGCAGTAGTGTCTTCTGACAAATCTGGGATGATTGAATACTGGACTGGGCCTCCTCATAAATATAAATTCCCCAAAACTGTGAACTGGAAATATAAAACTGACAGTGATTTATTTGAATTTGCCAAGTGTAAGGCTTATCCAACCAGCATATGTTTTTCACCGGATGGGAAGAAAATAGCTACTATTGGTTCTGATAGAAAAGTTAGAATTTTCAAGTTTTTTATGGAAAATTCATGAGAGTCTTTGATGAATCGCTAAACATGTTTACTGAACTGCAACAGATGAGACAACAGTTACCAGACATGGAATTTGGCCAATGAATGGCTGTGGAACATGAGTTGGAGAAGGTTGATGCTCTAAGATTAATTAGTGTAGTTTTTGATGAAATTGGACACTTTGTGCTGTATGGAACAATGCTGGGCATTAAAGCTATAAACATAGAAGGCTGGGCGCGGTGGCTCACGCCTGTAATCCCAGCACTTTGGAAGGCCCAGGTGGGCGGATCACGAGGTCAAGAGATCGAGACCATCCTGGCCAACATGGTGAAAGCCCGTCTCTACTAAAAAAATACAAAAATCAGCTGGGCGCGGTGGCACGCACCTGTAGTCCCAGCTACTCGGGAGACTGAGGTAGGAGAATTGCTTGAACCCGGGAGGCGGAGGTTGCGGTGAGCCGAGATTCCACCACTGCACTCCAGCCTGGAGCCTGGCGACAGGGCGAGACTCTGTCTCAGAAAAAACAAAACAAAACAAAAAACTATAAACATAGAGACAAACCGGTGTGTGTCGATTTTAGGCAAAGAAGGAAATATTAGAGAGATGGAATTGGCTTTGTTCCAGAGAATAGCCATAAAGTATTGTGCTGCAACTACGACAGAATGAAAGCTTCTGAAAAGCCTGTTCTTCAGAATATTCAAGCTGACCCAACAATAGTCTGTACATCATTCAAAAAGAATAGATTTTATATGTTTACCAAAGGAGAACCAGAAGATATGAAAAGTGCAGATTCTGATGGAGATGTTTTTAATGAGAAACCCTCTAAAGAAGTCATGGCAGCTACTCAAGCTGAAGGACCTCTGTGAGTTTCAGATAGTGCCATTATCCACACAGGCATGGGAGACATTCACATCAAACTTTTTCCCACTAAGACACTGGAAAACTTCTGGGTTCACAGCAGAAATGGTTATTATAAAGGGCATGCATTTCACCATATAATTAAGGGCTTCATGATTCAGACAGGAGATCCAACGGGTACTCGTATGGGAGGAGAAAGCATATGGAGAGGAGAATTTGAAGATGCATTTCATTCAGCATTACAAGACAGACCATACACACTCAGCATGGCTAACACGGGATCAAATACTAATGGATCCCAGTTTTTCTTAACAGTAGTACCAACGCCTTGGCTTGATAATAAGCACACAGTATTTAGACGAGTGACTAAAGGAATGGAAGTTGTGCAGAGGATCTCCAATGGCAAAGTCAATCCCAAAACAGATAAGCCCTATGAGGATGTCAGCATCATAAATATTACTGTCAAGTAAAATAAAATTTGTTTTAATGGACTTGCAGATAAAAATGCAATATCAAACAGGAGATTATTTTACATTAGGAAGCTTAGTACTTGCTGAATATATGGATCATGTTTCAAAGATACAATATTATATTTTTGTATTTTCCATTAAAGGCTTTTTTTTAAAAAAAATTTTTTAAAGAGAAAAGAAATAAACTCTACTCCACCATAACACCACCACTCCCTACATTATATTACTGAATTCAAAAATTATATCTTAGAGCCAAATGTGGTGCTATGTGCCTGTAGGTCCAGCTGCTTGGAAGGCTGAGGAAGGAGGAGAGCTTGAGCCCAGAAAAGTTTGAGTCCAGTGTGGGCAGCACAGCAAGACCTCATCTCTTTTAAAAAGATATGTTTTTATCATGTATCTATTAGCATAGATTTATAATTATGTTTATACTTTTGTGTTTATTTACTTTTATTTTTTGAGATGGAGTCTCACTCTGACACCCAGGCTGGACTGCAGTGGTACAATCTTGACTCACTGCAACCTCCACCTCCCGGGTCCAAGCAATTCCCCTTCCTCAGCCTCCCAAGCAGCTGGGATTGATTACAGGCGCCTGCCATCATGCCCGGCTAATGTTTTTTGTATTTTTAGTAGAAATGGAGTTTTCACCATGCTGGCCAGGCTCTTTACGAACTCCTGACCTAAAGTGATCCACCTGCCTTGGCCTCCCAAAGTGCTAGGATTACAGGCATGAGCCATCACGCCCGACCTACTTTTGTCTTTTAAATGCTATAAAAGAATTTAAAGTTATGAACCCAAATTACAGTAATACATGTTTTTATGTTTGTCCATATATTTAACTCTACCAGATAACTTTATATTTTCATATGTCTTCAAATTACACTTTTTTTTTTTTTAGTTTGTTTCTTATTAGTCTACTGATATGAGCTATCAAGAACAGGCAAATTCAGAGGCAGAAATTAGAAATTACTAAGAGCTGGGGGAAGAAGAAAATAGGGAGTTTTTTGTTTGTTTTTGTTTTTGAGACTGAGTCTGGCTTTATCCTCCAGGTTGGAGTGCAATGGCGCGATCTCAGCTCACTGCAATCTCTGCCCCCCAGGTTCAAACGATCCTCATGCCTCAGCCGGGAGTTATTTTTAAATGAGAATTAAGTTTTTGTTTGGGGTAATAGAAATACTTATAGTTGTATAGTGGTTGTTTCTACATAATAATGCAGATACAATTAATGCCATGAACTGTATATTTAAAAATTGTTAAAATAAAAATTTTTATGTTAAATATGTTTTGCTCTGATTCCTTAAAGGGCAAAAGTCCCTCTATTTCTCAAATTGGCAAAAATGTAATTCTCACACAAATAGTCCAGAACACATGTCAAAATTTTATTTAAATATTTAACGAAGGCTGAGAGTAGTAGCTCACACCTGTAATCCCAGCACTTTGGGAGACCAAAGTGGGAGGATCACAGGAGCCCAGGAGTTTGAGACCAGCCTGGGAAACATAGGGGGACCCCGTTTCTACAAAAAATTTAAAAATTAGCTGTGCATGGTGGCGCACGCCTGTGGTCTCAGCTATTCAGGAGGCTAAGGTGGGAGAATTGCTTGAGCCTGGGAGGTCAAGGCTGCAGTGAGCCATGATCATGCCACTGCACTCCAGCCTGAGTGATAGAGCGAGACCCTGCCTTAATGAGGAAACCAGCAGAAAGACAACAGTGATTCAGTAGGATATGAGAAACCTGGATTTATATAAAGTGATAAAAGAAACAGTAATAAGCCTACTATTTTAAATATAAAATCAGTCACTGTCCCACAGGGAAATAAAATCATAACCTTGGCCGAGCGTGGTGGCTCACACCCATAATCCCAGCACTTTGGGAGGCTGAGGTGGGTGGATCATGAGGTCAGGAGTTTGAAATAGCCTGACCAACATGGTAAAACCCCATCTCTACTAAAAATACAAAAAAATTAGCCGGGCATGGTGACACTCACCTGTAATCCCAGCTACTCAAGAGGCTGAGGCAGGAGAATCGCTTGAACCTGGGAGGCAGAGGTTGCAGTGAGCCAAGATAGCGCCAAGATTGTACAGTGGTGCAATCACAGCTCACTGCAGCCTCAAACTCCTGAGCTCAAGTGATCCTCCACCTTAGCCTCTCCAGCAGTCAGGCGTACAGGCACATGCCACCATGCCTAGCTAAATTTTTTATTTTTTGTAAAGGTGATCTTGTTTTGTTGCCCAGGCTAATCTCAAACACCTGGGCTCAAGTGATCCTCCTCCCTTGGTCTCCCAAACTGCTGGGATTACAGGCATGCACCACTACACCTGGCTAGGGTTATATCCTTTCCTAAACAGAAAAAAAAAAAAACTATCACACTGTATTAGTCAGCTCTGGCTGACTAATACCACAGACTAGGTGGCTTTAACAACAGAAATTTGTTTTCTCATAGCTCTGGAAGTTGGAAAGTTTAAGATCAAGGTGCCATCAAGGTGGGTGTCTGGTGAGGCCATTCTTTGTAGCTTACAGATGGTCACACTCTCTCTGTGTCTTCAGGTGGCCTCTTCTCCACGTGCATGCAAAGAAAGGGAAAGCTCTCTCATATCTCTTCCTATTCTTAGGACACCAGTCGTAGTCTAGTCCTATTAGAGTGAAGCCCCACCCTTATGACTTCATTTAACCTTGATTACCTCCTTATGTAAACTCTATCCCCATATGCAGTCAGATTGGGTGTTAGGGCTTCAACATAAGTATTCTGGGGGGAGATACAATCCATACATGTGTATCTTACATGTTTTCTACAATTCAATCTTCAACTTTACAAAGTTGTAAAATGCCTAGGTTCTAACCACTTATAAACAGTAAATCAAGTTATAGTCCCAAGAAAACCAGGAGACTTTTAGCCTAATTTGTTAGAAAATGCTGTAGCAGAATATTAAGATCTTACAATAATCCTTGTTGCCTTACTTCTAAGTTTTTTTTTTAATTTCCTAAACAAAAAGGATTATGAATATTCCTCCAGGATAATTAATATAGCTCTAATTCATTTTATTTTTATGTTTGAGACAGACTCCTGCTCTGTCACCCAGGCTGGAGTTCAGTGGTGCAATCTTGGCTCACTGCAACCTCTGCCTCCTGGGTTGAAGTGAATCTCTTGCCTCAGCCTCCGAGTAGCTGGGATTACAGGCACACACCACCATGCCCAGATAGTTTTTTTGTATTTTTAGTAGAGGTTTCTCTATGTTGACCAGGCTGGTCTCAAACTCCTGACCTCAAGTGTTCCACCCACCTTGGCCTCCCAAAGTGCTGGGATTATAGGTGTGAGCCAGTGCACACGGCCTCTAATTCATTTTAATAACTACATAATCAACCCAGAGATACTTGTTCTACAGATAATCTAATAATTCCTCGATTATGAACAGACGGGGGGTTTTTTTTCCAACTTTTTTTTTTTTTTTTTTTTTTTTTACAAAAGCACTACAGATAATGTTGCTTTAATATCTTTAGGCTGGGCACCGTGGCTCATGCCTATAATCCTGGTGCTTTAGAAGGCCGAGGCAGGAGGATTGCTTGAGCCCAGGAGTTCAAGACCAGCCTGGGCAACATAGTGAGACCCTGTCTCTACAAAAAACAAACAAACAAAATAGCCAGGCTAATTTGGTCTCGAGTAGTCCCAGCTACTCAAGAGGCTGAGGTGTGAGGATCACTTGAGTCTGGGAGTTGGAGACTGCAGTGAGTTGAGATCATACCACTGCACTCCAGCCTGGGTGACAGAGCAAGACCCTGTCTCAAAAACAAACAAAACAAAACAAAAACACTCTTTGGATACACGTTTCTTGATACAAGTGTTTCTATTCCTATAAGATGGAGTCTCAAAAATGGGGATATCTAAATCAAAGGAAAGAGATATTCAAATGTAGCATGCCCTTTTATCAGTTTTGACAGTTTGAGTGTAGTACTATGTATGTTTCTAATCTAATTAGGTCAAAACAATCTTACCAAGATTGAAAATACTACCCTGCATCCCAAAAGAAGATGACAAGTGTATTTTATGCCAGAAACTTAATGACAATGGCTGCTCAAGAGCTAACTACAAAAAAAAAATCTTTATCAGTTCAAAAATGTTATTTTTCAGTTAAAAAAACAAAATTGACACAGAACAGTTAGGATGGATAAAAACAAAAATCCTTGAATGATATCTACAACCAAACTAGATGGTACAGCAATCCCATGGAACCCCAAAACACCAGCAGGTAGCACCAAAGCACCAAAAGGCACAAGAGATAAATGATATCAGCATCTATGCAGGAGGAAGCAGAGGGAAGAAATGGGGCACCAGACATGTAAAAATTCCAAAACAGGCTGGGCACAGTGTCTCACACCTGTAAGCCCAACACTTTGGGAGGCCGAGGCAGGAGTTTGAGACAATCCTGGCCAACATGGTAACTCTGTCTCTACTAAAAACACAAAAATGAGCCAGGTGTAGTGGCAGACAACTGTAACCCCAGCTACTTGGGAGGCTGAGGCAGGAGAATTGCTTGAACCCAGGAAGCAAAGGTTGCAGTGAGCCAAGATTGCACCATTGCACTCCAGCCTGGGTGACAGGAACAAAACTTTCTCAAAAAAACAAAAACAAAAAAAACCTTCCAAAACAACCAATAGGCACTCAATGGGACACTCAGATGGCCAATTTGAAAATAATATCGCTGGGCACGGTGGCTCACGCCTATAATCCCAGCACTCTGGAAGGCAAAGGCGGGCAGATTGCCTGAGGTCAGGAGTTCAAGACCAGCCTGGTCAACATGGTGAAACCCCAACTCTACGAAAAATACAAAAATTAGCCAGGCATGATGGCAGGTGCCTGTAATTCCAGCTACTCGGGAGGCTGAGGTAGGAGAATGACTTGAACCTGGGAGGCGGAGGTTGCAGTGAGCCGAGATCATGCCATTGCACTCCAGCCTGGGTAACAAGAGTGAGACTTCATCTCAAAAAAAGAAAGAAAGAAAGAAAGAAAATAATATCGGAAACCCCAAGGGTTTTGGCACAAGGCATCCTCAGTAAGATATGAATAGCCTGGGAGAGATCTCCCCATAAGCTCTCAAAACTAACCAGCTAAATCTCTTCCCAGGAGTGTTGAGGATTTAAGCAGTTCTTGAACAAAGGGCACAAAGGAAAGATGAGGGCTCCAGTAAAACAGAGGGGCCAACAGAGATGCGATCACATCTCAGAAAGTAGGATGCCCTACAATCAAACTTCTCTTAAAAACAACAGAAGGTGGCACTATAGAGCTGCGAAATTAGAAAGGGAATATTAAATTATGCCTTCCTTCTTAAAGTTTGGAAAGCTGATTTAAAGTCAAAATAAGCAACAGGCTGGGCTCAGTGGCTCATGCCTGTAATCCCAGTGCTTTGGGGGGCCGTGACAGGTGGATCTCAAGGTCAGGAGTTCAAGACCAGCCTGACCAACATGGTGAAAGCCCATCTTTACTAAAAATACAAAATTAGCCGGGTGTGGTGGCATGCGCCTGTAATCCCAGCGACTCAGGAGGCTAAAGAATAGGCAGGAGAACCTCTTGAAATCAGGAGGCAGACGTTGCAGTGAGCCAAAATCGCACCATCGCACTCCAGCCTGGGCAACAAGAGGCAAATTTCATCCCCAAAATAAATAAATAAATACATAAACAAACAAAGAGGATCCACATTAAGTCGCATATAAAGTTAATATTTTTTAAAAGGAAAAAGAAAATTTAAAAAACAGATAAGTTACCTATAGAAAATAAATGAATAGCTGAGCAAGGTCGCTCATACCTGTAATCCCAGCACTTTGGGACTCCAAGGCGGGAGGATCACCTGAGCCTAGGAGTTTGAGACCAGCCTGGGCAACATGGCAAGACTGTCTTTATCAAAAATTTTAAAAGTTAGCCCAATATGGTGGTGCATACCTGTAGTCCTAGCTTCTCAAGTGGCTGACGTGGGAAGATTGCATGAGCCCAGGAGGTCGAGACTGCAGTGAGTAGTGATCACACCACTGCACTCCAGCCTGGGCAACAGAGCAAGACACCACCTAAAACAAACAAACAAAACAAAACAAAAAAAACTATAGCTAGGAGCAATGGTGCATGTCTGTAATCCCAGCACTTTTGGAGGTCAAGACAGGAGGATCACTAGAGCCCAGGTGTTCAGGACCAAGCTGGGAAACATGTCAAAATTCTGTCTCTACATAAATGACAAAAATTAGCCGAGTATGGTGGCACACTATAGCCTCTCAGGAGGCTGAGACAAAAGATTCGCTTGAACCCGGGAGGCGGAGGTTGCAGTGAGCTGAGATCGTACCACTGCACTCCAGGAGGGTAACAGAGTGAGACTCCATATAAAAAAAAAAATTACTTGAAGGCCATTGAAGAGTCTCCCACTAAAGATGAGGTGGTTTGAGCAAGAAATAAAGAAAATAATAGCATTAGACTAAAACACATCAGATATGTTTAAAACCATGATTTCATAAATAATGTTTCTTGCAAAAAGAATTGTTCACCCTTGGTGAAAACAAGAAAATAATCTCTTCATTTCAATAACTTAAATAAAGGGAAAAACGTGTGTATTTATCTTGCTTTTCCTAATAACTCTACCACTGAGTACCCAGATTGAAAATTAGGAAGTTTCTTATTAAGTATTCCAACAAATATATGAAGAAAACAATGACATAATTTTTTTTTTTCCCACAAGTTGGAGTCTTGCTCTGTCAACCAGGCTGGAGTGCAGTGGCACAATGTTGGCTCACTGCAACCTCCACCTTCCAGGTTCAAGTGATTCTTGTGCCTCAGCCCCCCAAGTAGCTGGGATTATAAGTGCCTGCCACCACACCAAGCTAATTTTTGTATTTTTAATAGAGAAGGGAGTTCACCATGTTGGCCAGGCTAGGTGATCCTGACCTTAGGTGATCCACCCACCTCAGCCTCCCAAAGTGCTGGATTACATACCTAAGCCACCGTGCCCGGCAATGATATAATTTGCATATTACCATTCTGGAACCTCTAATGAAAAAGAATCTAAGCATTGGGTATCAACAGCTACTAATAATGGAAAAACAACAAAAGACAATTTGATGTTATATGCCACCCAATAAAAAACAGGCCACCACTCCTTAAGTACTCTTCCCCTCAAATTTCATCTTAATATGATTAAACCTCTAGATACAATTACCAATTTGCAGGAAATTCAGAAGAGAGAGGAAAATTTCAACCTACACCAAGGGAATGCAGTCAGCAAAATTAAAACAGTGAAATTGTGGCCAGGCAAGGTGGCTCATGTCTGTAATCCCATCACCTTGGGAGGCCAAGGCAGGCAGATCGCATGAGGCCAGGAGTTCAAGACCAACCATGGTCAACATAGTGAAACCCTGTCTCTACTGAAAAAAAAAAAAAAAAAATAGCCAGGTGTGGTGGTGAATGTCTATAATCCTAGCTACTCAAGAGGCTGAGCAAGGAGAATCACCTGAACCTAGGAGGCAGAGGTTGCAGTGAGCCGAGATTTCACCTGGGTGACTCCAGCCTGGGCAACAAAGTGAGACAAACAAACAAACAAATAAAACACTGAGTGAAATACTGTAGACAAATTGTCCAGCTTCTTTAATAAATTGTGAAAAATAAGACTGGCTTCATGGGCGTATGACAGAGCAGTGGTACAGGGCTCCATGCTTAGAAGGACTGTACTATGTTTAATGCTCTGCTGTCACTGTCTTGAAAATATTAACAGTTTTTGAACAGGATCATAAATTATGTAGCTCCTTTTGATAAAGGTGGATGAAAGATGGATACAGAACCTAGAGATTTCTATAGATTAAAAAATACCAGGCTGGTACTTTTTAAATCTAAAACACATTTTTTTTTTTAGAAACTGATGTTTATTTTCCATCAACTTTATTTCCATGTTGTTTAAGAGCCCATGCAAGAACAGCGTAAGACCATTCAGTGGTTGCTCATACTCATTCAGTGGCCTGAGCAGTGGGAGCTGCACACCAGTCTTCCGTGGCAGGCTGATGCTCCAGTCTTCGGGAGGGAACTGCTAAATAGGCACAGAGGCCACCTGCACGCCTTCAGACCAGTCTGCAACCTCAGGCTGAGTAGCAGTGAACTCAGGAGCTGGAGCAGTTCATTCACCCTGAAATTCCTCCTTGGACCCAGCCTTGTCAGCAGCAGCCTGCTCTTTTTTTCCAATCTCTTCAGGATCTCTGTAGAAGCAGAGATCAGGCATGACCTTCCAAGGGTGTTCACCGGAGATGGTGCCACGCATGCTCAGAACTTCCGGAGACAGCATCCACCACATCAAACCCACTGAGTGAGCTCCCTTGTTGCATGGGATGGCAATGTCCACATAGCGCAGAGGAGAATCTGTGTTACACAGAGCAATGGTAGACAGGTTAACATAAGACGCCTCCATGAGAGGCTGGTGGTCAGCCCTGGGGTCAGTAACCACAAGAAGCCGGGACTCCCGGAAGGCTGCCTGGATCTGCTTAGTGAAGATTCCAGAAGTGAAGGGGCAGCAATTGGGTGGCTCCAGTGGCAGCAGCAAACTTCAGCATGGCCCTCTGGCCAGTATTCCTGGAGGATATGACACTGACATCAGCAGGGTTTTCAATGGCAACAATGGCATGAGCTGCCAGCAGAAGCTTCTCCCAGGTCCTCTTCAGATTTAGGATGTAGATGCCACCACTTTTCCTTTTATTGATATACTGTTCCATCTGGAAGTCAAGATTGCTGCCACCTAAGTGGGTTTCTGCTGCAAGGAACTTAAGGACATCCTTCTTTGGCTGAAGAGTTCTGATTAAAAAAAGAAGAAGAAGAAAAGAAGAAAAAAAAAAAGAGGACATCCTTTTTCATTTGCAGGACATCAAGGGCTCCAGACATTGTGAAAATTTCCCTTTAAGTTACGACGAGAATCCAGAACAACACCATATGGCATCTTTATGGGTAGCATGGACAGGCTTTTTTTTTAAAAAAAAAAAAAACAGTTTCGATCTTGTTCCCCAGGCTGGAGTGCAGTAGTGCGATCTCAACTCACTGCAATCTCCAACTCCCCGGTTCAAGCAATTCTCCTGCCTCAGCATCCTGAGCAGCTGGGATTACAGGCAAGCACCACCATGCCCAGCTAATTTTTGTATTTTTAATAGAGACAGGGTTTGACCATGTTGGCCAGGCTTGTTTCGATCTCCTGACCTCAAGTGATCCACCCGCCCCAGCCTCCCAAAGTTCTGGGACTACAGGCGTGAGCCACTGCACCAACCCAAAACACATATTTTTAAGATTAAATAAAGAAAATAGTACTCACAGCTCACTTTCTGTAGACATTGTTGAATCCTGAATGGCAATTAGGCAGCTAAGTTCCTGATCCCAGTAATGAAGAGAAAAACAATGCAAACTAGAACCAATCTGCAGTAATGAAAAACGGGACAGTGAACAATCCTCTGGCATCGATCCTTTCATCCTAGCTTAAGAAACCCAAACAAGAAACACTACTTAAGTCCTTTCAGGCATCAGATAAAGACTTGTTTCTTTAAACTCACTTTTTTTTTTTTTAAGACAGGGTCTCATTCTGTTGGCTCAGGCTAGAATGCAGTAGCACAATCATGGCTCACTGCAACCTCGACCTCCTGGGCTCCAGTGATTCTCCCATGTCAGCCTCCTGACTTTCTGGGACTACAGGCACACACCACAGTGCTTAGCTAATTTTTCAATTTTTTGTAGAGAAGGGGATCTCAATATGTTGCCCAGGCTAGTCTCAAACTCCTAAGCTCAAGCAATCCTCCTGCCTTGGCCTCCCAAAGTGCTAGGATTACAGGCTTGAGCCACCTCGCCCTACCTAAACTAACTTAAAAAAAACCTTATATGCTGGCCAAAAGTGGTGGCTCATGCCTGTAATCTCAGCACTTTTGGAGGCTGAGGTGGGAGGCTCACTTGAGGTCAGGAGTTTGACACCAGCCTGGCCAACATGGTGAAACCCCATCTCTACTAAAAATACAAAAATTAGCCAGGTTTGGTGGTGGGCGCCTGTAATCTCAGCTAATTGGGAGGCTAAGGCAGGAGAATTACTTGAACCCAGGAGGCACAGGTTGCCCTGAGCCGAAATTGTGCCCCATGCTCCAGCCTGGGCAACAGAGCAAGACTCTGTCTCAAAAACAAAAACAAAAACAACCTTATATACCATGAGAATATTACAAGCATCTTGAAGTAAGGGTCTATCTTATACATGTTTAATTAATAGGGCCTGATATACTGCTTCAGCACATAGTAAAGCACTCAGAAATTGAAAGGACAAAAAGGAAAGATAGATTTTTAAAGCTGTCATTAACCCAAACAAACTAAATAAACATAGCCTGAGTTTAGAAATTGTTAGGAATGCCCAAAATTCACTATCAGGGCAATTAAATAATATTCTCACAACTCTGACACTACTAAGCTCAGCCTTTTATTTTATACATGTTGTCTAGTTCTCTACTTGTCACATATCCCAAAGTTTTTGTCTCAGAGATGTGCTTTATACTTTTTTTAAAAATTAAGGTGAAATTCACTTAACATAAAATTAGACATTTTAAAGTGTACAATTCAGTGACATTTAGTATATTCACAATTTTGTGCAATCATCATCTTTATCAAGTTCTAAAACATTTTCATCATCCCAAAAGAAAATCCAGTACCCATTAAACAGTCAATACCTATTCCTCACTTTTACAGCCCCAGGAAACCACCTATCTGTTCCCTGTCTCTATAGATTTACTTATTCTAGATATTTCATATAAATGAGGCCATACAGTATATGATCTATTGTGTCTGGCTTCTTTCACGCACCATATTTTTGAGGTCCATTCAAGTTCTAGCATACATAAATATTTCCTTCTTTTTTAACAATAATATTCCATTGTATGTATAGACCATGTTTTGTTTATCCTTCCCTCCATTAATGGATATTCGGGTTGTTTCCATCTTGTCTACGGTGAATAGTACTGTATGAAAATTCATGGCTGGGCGTGGTGGCTCACACCTGTAATCCCAGCACTTTGGGAGGTTGAGGTAGGTGGATCACCTGAGGTCAGGAGTTCGAGACCAGCCTGACCAACATGATGAAACTCTGTCTCTACTAAATACAAAAAATTAGCCAGGTGTGGTGGTGCATACCTGTAGTCCCAGCTACTTGGGAGGCTGAGGCAGGATAATAACTTGAACCCGAGAGGAGGAGGTTGCAGTGAGCCAAGATTGCGCCTTTGCACTCCAGCCTGGGCAACAAGAGGAAAACTCTGTCTCAAAAACAAAAAAGAAAAGAAAAGAAAAGAAAAAAGAAAAGAAAATTCATGTATAAGCATTTATTTGAACATCTGTTTTCAATTATTTTGAGCATAAACCCAGGAAGGAATTTCTGGATCAAATGATAATTAATGTTTATCTTTTTGAAGAACCACTGGTTTACCATAGTAGCTGGTCCATTTTATATTCCCACTGGCAATTTGGACATGAAGTGGCACCTCATTATGGTTTTTGTGTTCTGCTTGTTTTTGTTTTTGTTTATGAGACACGGTCTCACCTTGTCTCACTTAGGCTGGAGTGCTCTAGTGCCATCACAGCCCACTACAGTTTTGACCTACTGGACTCAGGTGATTCTCTCAATTCAGCCTCCTGAGTAGTTGGGATGACAGGTGCATGCCACCGTACCCTGCTAATTTTTGTAATTTTGGTAGAGACTGGGTTTCACCATGTTGCCCAGGCTGGTCTCAAACTCCTGGGCTCAAGTGATCTGCCCACCTCAGCCTCCCAAAGTGCTAGGATTACAGGTGTGAGCAACTACGCCCAGACAATTGTGGTTTTAATGCACATTTTCCTAATGACTAATGACACTGAACATCTTTTAATGTGCTAGTTGGCCATGTTTTGGAGACATGTCTATTCAAGTTTTTAATCCATTTTTAATTGAGTTTTTTGCCTTTTTGTCATTGAGTTGTAAGAGTTCTTTATACATTCTGGATACTAAACCTTATCAGATACATTATTTGCAAATATATTCTTTCATTGTAAAGGTTGTCATTTCACTTTCTTAATAATTTTCTGGGATGCAGCCGGGTGTGATGGCTCACACCTGTAATCTCAGCACTTTGGGAGGCCGAGGCGGGTGGATCACCTGAGGTCAGGAGTTTGAGCCTGACTGACATGGAGAAACCCATCTCTACTAAAAGTACAAAAAAAAAAAAAAAAATAGCCAGACAGATGGTGCATGCCTGTAGCCCCAGCTACTCAGGAGGTTGAGGCAGGAGAATCATTTGAACCACAGAGGCAGAGGTGTAGGTGATCTGAGATCAAGCCATTGCACTCCAGCCTGGGCAACAAAAGTGAAACTCTGTCTCAAGAAAAACTGATAATAAATAAAAAATAATTCCCACCTGTAGTCCCAGGTACTTGGGAGGCTGAGGTAGGAGAATGGCTTGAACCTGGGAGGTGGAGGTTGCAGTGAGTCGAGATCAGGCCACTGCACTGTGTAAATGCTTACACAGTGAGACTCTGTCTAAAAAAAGATAGATAAATAAATAAATAAATAAAAATAATTCTCTGGGATGCACAAAATTTTTAATATAGATGAAGTCTAATTTATTAGTATTTCACTGCTTGGCTTTTGTGTTATAGTTTAAAAAAAATAGGTATATCATGAATATTTACCTCTATGTTTTCATCTAAGAATTTTGATTTTAGCTCTTATATCTAAGTCCTTAATTGACTTTGAGTTCATTTTTGTATACATAATTTTTGTAAAAATATACAAATTTCATTTTTTTCTATGTGGAAATTCATTGTTCTACCCCCATTTTTTTTTTAATTTCTATTTATTTATTTAGAGACAGAGTCTCACTCTGTCACCCAGGCTGCAGTGCAGTGGTGCAATCTCACTGCACTGCACTCACTCTTACTGCAACCTTCACTTCTCAGGTTCAAGGGATTCTTCTGCCTCAGCCTCCCAGCAGCTGTGACTATAGACACGTGCTACTACAGCCGGCTAATTTTTTGTATATTTAGTAGAGACAGAGTCTTACCATGTTAGCCCAGATGGTCTCGATCTCCTGACCTCGTGATCCACTCGCCTCAGCCTCCCAAAGTGCTGGGATTACAGGCGTGAGCCAATGTGCTTGGCCTATTTTTTTTTTATTTTATTTTTATTTTTTGTATTGAGACAGAGTCTCACTCTGTTGCCCAGGCTGGAGTGTAGTAGCGCCATCTCAGCTCACTGCACCTCGATCTCCTGAGTTCAAGCAATTCTGCCACCTCAGTCTCCTGAGTAGCTGGGATTACAGGCACGTGCCGCCACACCAGCTAATTTTTTTATTTAGATGGGGTTTCGCCATGTTGACCAAGCTGGTCTCAAACTCCTGACCTCAAGTGATCCACCCACCTGGGCCTTCCAGAGTGCTGTGATTACAGGTGTGAGCCACTGAGCCTGGCCCCTACCCCCATTTGTTGAAGACACTTTTCTTTCCCCAACTTGCCAGAGCAATTAAGCAAGAAAAAGTAATAAAAGGCATTCAAGTTGTAAAGATATAAGTAAATTATCCTTTTCCATAAATGACAATTCATATGTATAAAACTTTAAGAGTCCTTGAAAAACTGTTTGAACTAATAAATAAATTCAGCAAAGAAGCAAGACAAAAAATCAACATGCAAAAGTCAGTTGCATTTCTATACACTAACAATGAACAGTCTGAAAAGAAAATTAAGAAAACAATTCCAGTTACAAGAGCATCAGAAAGAATAAATACATAGGAATTAAATTAACCAAGAAGGTGGAAGATTTATACAATCAAAACTACAAAAACCTTGCTGAAAGAAATGAAAGAAAACACAAATGAATGGAAAGACTTCCTGTGTTCATGAACTGCAAGACTTAATATTGCAAGATGTCTGTATTAGCCAGAGAAACAGAACCAATAGGCTACACATAGATGAGTATCTTTATTATAGGAATTAGCTTACCTGCTTATGGGGGCCAAGAAGTCCCACAATATGCTGTCTGCAAGCTGGGGAACTAGAAAAGCTGATGGTGTAATTCAGCTATGGTAGGAAGTCCTGTGAACTGGAGAGGGTAGCCTGCTGGTCCTAGAATCTAAAGGCCCAGGAACCAAGAGCTCCAATGTCTAAAAGCGGGAGATGATGGTTGTCCCAGACCCAGAAGGGAAAAGAAAGAGAGGAAATATACTTTTCCTTCATCTTTTTGTTCTATTCAGGCCTTCAACAGATTGCAGGATGCTTACAAACACATTAGTGATGGCCGATAATCTTTACTCAATCTGCTGATTCAAATGCTAATCTCTTCTGGAAACACTCTCACAGACCCATCCAGAAATAATGTTTTACCAGCTATCTGGGCATCACAAAGAATTGGCCATCACAATGTCAATACTACTCAAAGCAATCTGCAAATTTTATGCAATGTCTATAAAAATCCCAATTATGTCCTTCTGTGTAAGAGCTAGCAAAGAAAGAAGAAAAAAAATCCCGATTATGTCTTTTGTAGAAATAGAAAAGCCCGCCCTAAAATTTATATGAAATCTCAAGGGATCCTGACTAGCCAAAACAATCTTTAAAAGGAACAAAATTGAAAGATTTGCTTCCTGCTTTCAAACTTATTACAGAGCTACAGTAATCAAAAAAGTATGGTACTGGCATAACAGATACACAGATAAATGGAACAGAATACAGAACTCATAAGTAAACCTTTGTGCCTATGGTCAAATGATTTTACTGGCATAACAGACACACAGATTAATGGAACAGAATAGAGAACCCACAAGTAAACCTTTGTGGCTATGGTCAATGATTTTCTTTTTGCTTAAATTTTGTATTTTTCTACAAAAAATACAAAAATAGCTTTGCCATGTTGCCCATGCTAGTCTCAAATTCCTGAGTTCAAGCAATCTGCCCACCTCAGCCTCCAAAAGTGTTGGGATCACAGGCATGAGCCACCATGCCCACCTTCAGATGATTTTCAACAAGGATACAATACTGTTCAAAGGGGAAAGGACAATCTTTTCAACAAATGATCCTGGGAAAACTGGATATTCACATGCAGAAGAATGAAGTTGGGAACCTTACTTTAAAACATATACAAAAATTAACTCAAAATGAATCAAAGACCTAAATATAAGTGCTAAGCTATAAAAGTCTTAGAAGAAAACAAAAGAAAATCTTCATGACATTGGATTTAGCAATGATTTATTAGATCTGACTAAACGTACAGTCAACAGGAGAAAAAAATGACAAATTGGACTTTGCAAAAATTAAAACAAAATTTTTGCATGAAAAGATGCTATCAACAGAGTAAAAAGGCAAACCACAGAATAGGAGAAAATATTTTAAAACACGTATCTGATAAGAGATTGATTTCCAGACTATATATATAACTCCCAAAACTCAACAACAAAGAAACAAATAATCTGATGCAAAAATGGGCAAAGGCGGGGCACAGTACTTATGCCTGTAATCCTAGCACTTTGGGAGGCTGAGGTGGGTGGGAGGCTGAGATAAGGAGTTCAAGACCAGCCTAGCCAACATAGTGAAAACCCATCTCTACTAAAAATACAAAAAATTAGCAGGGCGGGGTGGCAGGTGCCTGCAATCCCAACTACTCAGGAGGCTGACAGAGGAGATTCACTTGAACCCGGGAGGTGGAGCTTACACTGAGCTGAGGTCACACCATTGCACTCCAGCCAGGGCAACATGAGACTCCATCTCAAAATTTTAAAAGTAATAGTAAAAAATAAAAAACAAAAAAAATTAGCCGGGCATGGTGGTGAGTGCCTGTAATCCCAGCTACCTGGGAGGCTGAGGCAGGAGAATCACTTGAACCTGGGAGGTGGAGGTTGTAGTGAGCCAAGATGGTGCCACTGTACTCTAGCCTGAGTGACAAGAGTGAAATTCCATCTCAAAAAAAAAAAAAAACGAAAAACAAAAATGGGCAAAGGAATTGAATGGACATTTCTCCAGACAAGACATACAAATGCCAATAAACACATGAAAAGATGCTGGACATCTCTAATAATCAGAGAAATGCAAATCAAAACCACAATTGGATACCACCTCACATCAATTACAGTAACTAATATCAGTACTGGGCACGGTGGCTCACACCTGTAATCCCAGCACTTGGGAGGCCGAGGTGTGCAGATCACCTGAGACTGGGAGTTTGAGACCAGCCTGAGAAACTCCATCTCTACTAAAAATACAAAAACTTAGCAGTTGTGGTGGCACATGCCTGTGATCAATCCCAGCTACTCGGGAGGCTGAGGCAGGAGAACCGCTTGAACCCAGGAGGCAGAGGCTGTGGTGAGTGGAGATCGGCCATTGCACTCCAGCCTGGGCAACAAGAGAGAAACTCCATCTCAAAAAAAATAAAAAGAAAAAATGAATAACCACTATCAAAAAACTACTATTGGTTGGGTGTGGTGGCTCACATCTATAATCCCAGCACTTGAAAATACGTTAAAAAAAAATGCACTTGAAAATATGAAATGAGGCCGGGTTGGGAGGCAGAGGTGGGCAGATCATCTGAGGTCAGGAGTTCAAGGCCAGCCTGACCAAAGTGGAGAAACCCTGTCTCTACAAAAAATACAAAATTAGCCAGGCGTGGTGGCACATGCCTGTGATCCCAGTTATTCAGGAGACTGAGGCAGGAGAATCACTTGAACTTGGGAGGCAGAGATTGCGGTGTACTGACATCATGCCATTGCACTCCAGCCTGGGCAACAAGAGCTAAACTTTGTATCAAAAGAAAAAGTAAAAGAAAAAAGAAAATATGAAATGAAAGATACGTAATAGTTTACTTACATAGTGCTATGGTTTGGATATTGTCTGTCTCCACCAAAACTCATGTTGAAATCTGTTCCCCAGTGTAGTGGTGGTGAAAGGTAGACCCTAGTGGAAAGTGTTTGGGTCATGGGGATAGATTCCTCATGAATAGCTGAATCCCTTTCCAAGGGTTCTTCCTCTCACAGGAATGGATTGATTTCCATGAGAACAGGTAGTTAAAAGAGTCTGACTTCTGCTGGTGGAGGTGGTTCACGCCTGTAATCCCAGCAGATTGAGAGGCCGAGGCAGGTGGATCATGAGGTCAAGAGATCGAGAGACTAACCTAGCCAACAAGGTGAAACCTGTCTACTAAAAATACAAAAATTAGCTGGGCGTGGTGGCACACGCCTGTAGTCCCAGCTTCTTGGGAGGCTGATGCAGGAGAATTGCTTGAACCCAGGAGGCGGAGGTTGCAGTGAGCCAAGATCCCACCACTGCACTCCAGTCTGGCGACAGAGCGAGACTCCATCTCAAAAAAAAAAAAAAGAGTCTGGCTTTATTGGTTTTGGGTTTTTCTCTGTCGTTTCCTCTTTTTCTTTGTGATCTCTTTACACATGCCTACTCCCTTTCCACTTTCTGCCGTGAGTGCAGCATGAGGTTCTCACTAGAAGTGAGGCAGATGCAGCACCATGCCCTTTCAGCTTCCCAGCTTGCAGAACTGTAAGCTAAATCAACTTCTTTTAAAAATAAATTATCCAGTCTCAGGTATTCTGTTTAGCAACCCCAAATACACTAAGACATGTAAGGTACCTTAAGCAGTCAAATTCATACAGACAAAGTAGAATGCTGGTTGTCAGAGGAAATGGGGAGTTACTGTCTAATAGGTAAAGAGCTTCACTTCTTGCAAGGTAAGAAGAGTTTTGAAAATGGATGATGGCTTCCGCAGGTCATGGACTTAAGAAAATTAAAAATAATAATAAATAAAATGGGTGATAGTGATTGTTACATAATAGTGTGAATAAACTTAGTAACATTGAACTTAAAAATAATTAATAAGGTAAATTTTATGTTATGTGTATTTTATCACACTTTTTAAAAAATTTTAGGCCAGGCGAGGTGGCTCACACCTGTAATCTCAGCACTTTGGGAGGCTGAGGCAAGTGGATCACTGAAGGTCAGGAGTTCAAGACCAGTCTGACCAATGTGGTGAAACCCTGTCTCTACCAAAACCATAAAAACTTAGCCAGTGTGGTGGCACATGCCCGTAATCCCAGCTACATGGGAGGTTGAGGCAGGAGAATCACTTGAACCTGGGAGGCAGAGGTTGCAGTGAGCTGAGATAGTGCCACTACACTACAGCCTGGGTGACAGAGCTAGACTCTCTCAAAAAAAAAAAAAATTAAGAAAAAAGGTAAAAAGACACTGGAGCCAACTTAAGGAAAAAAGATACTAGAGCCAACTTTATTTATTTATTTTAAATTTCAGATTCAGTGGGTACACGTGCAGGATTGATCACAGGGGCTGAATGAATTTACATTCCCACCAACAGTGTATGAGTGTTCCCTTTTTTCCACAGCCTCACCCACATCTGTTATATTTTTACTTTTTACTAATAGCCATTCTGACTGGCATGAGATGGTATCTCATTATGATGTTAATTTGCATTTCTCTGAAGATTAGCAATGATGAGTATTTTTTCATATGTTTATTTGGAACCAATTTTAATAGCTCTCACTAGCTATAGTAGGCTTAATATGGACTCCAAAGCTATCAGGTCCTAATCCCTAAAATCCATACATGTTTCCTTCCATGGCAAATATTTGCAAATATGATTAAAAAAAATTTTTTTTTTTTGAGATGGAGTTTCACCATGTTAGCCGGACTGGTCTTGAACTCCTGACCTCAGGTGATCCACCCACCTCAGCCTCCTGAAGTGCTGGAATTACAGGTGTCAGCCACCACACCCGACTACAAATATGATTAAATTAAGGATTATGAGTTAAGGAAAGTGTGGAATCATCAGGGTGCGCTCTAAAAGCAATCACGTACATTCCCACAAGAGGGAGACCAAGGGAGATTTGACACCCAGAAGAGGAGAAAGCAATGTGACCATGGAAGTGAAGCCTGGAATGAGCTGGGCAATGTGGACCACATCTCTAATCCCAGCTACTTGAAAAGCTGAAGTAGGAGGATCTCTTGAGCCCAGGAGTTACAGACCAGCCTGGACAACACAGTGAGACCCTCCATCTCTAAAAATAAATAAATAAATAAATAAATAAATAAATATTAGCTGGGTGCGATGGTAAATACCTGAAGTCCCAGCCACTTAGGAGGCTGAGGTGGGAGAATCCCTTGAGCTCAGGAGTTTGAGGTTGCAGTGAGTTGTGATCATGCCACTGCACTTCAGCCTGGGCAACAGAGCAAGACTGTCTCAAAAAGAAAAAGAAATAAAGAAAATCAAGTCCCAGGTTCCGCCTCATAGGCGATTCATAAGTATCTGACGAATGAGTCACTGACTTAGGAGGCCTAAGACATTTAATCCAGCTCCTGGAGTGGGAGGAAAGAGAGACTTTTGAGAGGCAAAAATCAAAGTTGCAAGTGCCTTTAAAGCCACCTAGTCCTATCCACCTTCCACCCCCACACCAAGATTTACAGATGGGAGAAGTGATACTAGAGAAGTGAAGGTCTTGCCCAATGCACTCAGTGGCACAGATGAGCTGGAACCCTGGTCTACATAACAACCAAGTCTACTGGGTGCCAGACATGGGGCTGGGTGTGGGAGACCCAGATGAGTATGAGGTGAGCCCAGCTGTACCTTTCTGCCTCCCTGAGAGCAACAAGAAAGAATGGTTCAGACTGGAAGATGCCGCTGACGTGGTGGTTCTCAAACTGGAGAGGGCAATAGCATCACCAGAGGAACATGTTTAAAATTGACTCTGGGCCCAGCATGGTGGCTCACACCTGTAATCTCCACACTTTGGGAGGCCAAGGTGGGCAGATCACCTGAGGTCAGGAGTTTGAGACCAGACTAATCAACATGGTGAAATCTCGTATCTACTAAAACTACAAAAATTAGGTGGGTGTGGTGGTCCGCACCTGTAATCCCAGCTACTCAGGAGGCTGAGGCATGAGAATCACTTGAACCTGGGAGGAGAGGTTTCAGTGAGCCAAGATCATGCCACTGCACTCCAGCCTGGGTGACAGAGCGAGACTCCGTCTTAAAAAATAAATAGGCTGGGTGTGGTGGCTCATGCCTGTAATCCCAGCACTTTGGGAGGCCAACATGGGCAGATCACGAGGTCAAGAGATCGAGACCATCCTAGACAACATGGTAAAACCCCGCCTCTACTAAAAATACAAAAATTAGCTGGGCGCTGTGGCGGGTGCCTTTAATCCCAGCTACTTGAGAGGCTGAGGCAGGAGAATCACTTGAACCCAGGAGGTGGAGGTTGCAGTGAGCCAAGATTGTGCCACTGCACTCCAGTCTGGGTGACAGAGCTAGACTCTGTCTCAAAAAATAAAATAAAATAAGTAAATAAATAAATAAAATCAACTCTGTCTGGAAACCACCAGCCTGAGCTCTTCAAAACTGTCAGTGTCATGAAAGACAGAAAGGCCAAAGGGCCATTCCAGATCAAGCAGACCTGAGAGACATGACAAGTAAATGCAACACCTGTTCCTGGACCAGATCCTGGTCAGCGGAAGAGGACTGTCCACAGTGGAAAATACTGGGACCATTGATATAATCTGAATACTAAATAATATTATTCTATCAGTATGAATAATACTTGTTCTGTCATTATGGCTGCAATGCTCTTGTTCTTTAATACATGCTGAGAATTTAAAGGTAAAGAGGTGGCCAGGCAAGGTGGCTCATGCCTGTAGTCCTAACACTTTAGGAGGCCAAGGCAGGTGGATCATGAGGTCAAGAGATTGAGACCACCCTGGCCAAAATGGTGAAATCCCGTCTCTACTATAAATACAAAAATTTGCTGGTTGTGATGGTGCGCACCCGTAGTCCCAGCTACTTAGGAGGCTGAGGTGGGAGAATCGCTTGAACCCAGGAAGTAGAGGTTGCAGTGAGCCGAGATCATGCCACTGCACTCCAGCCTGATGATAAAGCAAGACTCTGTCTCAAAAATAATAATAATAATAATAAATAAATAAAGGTAAAGAGACATTATGCCTGAAACTATCTCCAAAATTAAGCATGTACCTATACAAAATATTTTTTTTTCCTTTGAGACAGAGTCGCCCTCTGTAGCCCAGGCTGGAGTGCAGTGGCCCAAACCTCTGCTCGCTGCAACCCCCACCTCCTGGTTTCAAGCAATTCTCTTGCCTCAGCCTCCCAAGTATGTAGCAATACAGGCGCCTGTCACCATGCCTGTCTAATTTTTGTATTTTCAGTAGAGATGGAGTTTCACCATGTTGGCCAGGCTGGTCTCAAACTCCTGGCCTCAAGTGATGTGCACACCTCAGCCTCCCAAAGTGCTCGGATTACAGGTGCAAGCCACCGTGCCCAGCCATGGAATCTGCTTTTTTTTTTTTTCTTTTTGAGATGGAGTCTCACTCTGTTGCCAAGCTCAAGTGCAGTGGTGAAAGCTTAACTCACTGCAATCTCCACCTCCTGGGTTTAAGCGATTCTCTTGCCTCTGCCTGCCGAGTAGCTGGGATTCCTGGTGTGTATCACCATGCCCAGCTAATTTTTGTATTTTTACTAGCTACAGGGTTTCACCATGTTGGCCAGGATGGTCTCGATCTCTTGACCTTGTGATCTGCCCACCTTGGCCTTCCAAAGTGCTGAGATTACAGGCATGAGCCACTGCGCCCAGTTAGAGTTCTCTTTTAAAATTAATAAATATTTCAGAGGATGGGCACTGTGGATCATTTGAGTTCAAGAATTCAGGGTCAGCCTGAGGAACATGGCAAAACCTCATTGTTATAAAAAAAAAAAAATACAAAAAATTAGACAAGCATGGTGGCTCACTCCTGTAATGCCAGCTACCCCAGAGACTGAGGTGAGAGGATTACCTGAACACAGGAGGTCAAGGATGCAAGGAGATGTGTGTTACTCACCTCAGCTGAGTGACAGAGTGAGAACATCTCAAAAAATAAAAATAATAATAATAAACACATGAATCTGCTTAAAATTTTCTACACATGCACATTTTAAAATTTCTCCAAATACTACTCTCTGATTTTTTTTTTTTTATTATTTTTTATTTTGAGACGGAGTCTCCCTCTGTCTCCAGGCTGGAGTGCAGCAGCACAATCCCTGCTCACTGCAACCTCTGCCTCCCGGGTTGAAGCAATTCTTCTGCCTCAGCCTTCAGAGTAGCTGGGACTACAGGCATGCGCCACAACGCCCAGCTAATTTTTTTTTTTTTTTTTTTTTTTTGCGGTGGGGGAAGGAGTCTTGCTCTGTCACCCAGGCTGGAGTACAGTGGCACAATCTTGGCTCACTGCAACCTCTGCTTCCCCGATTCAAGCAATTCTCCTGCCTCAGCCTTCCAGGTAGCTGAGACTACAGGTGTGTGCCACCACGCCCAGCTAATTTTTTGTATTTTTAGTAGAAATGGGGTTTCACCGTGTTAGGATGGTCTAGATCTCCTGATCTCATAATCTACCTGCCTCAGCCTCCCAAAGTGCTGGGATTATAGGCCTGAGCCACTGTGCCTGGCCTGGGGAGCAGAGTTTTTAATTTTTGTATTTTTTAGTAGAGACGAGGTTTCACCATGTTAGCCAAGATGATCTCGATCTCTTACTCTCTGATTTTTTATTATTAATGTTCTTTTGTGCATTGTAGTCAGGGAATGCCATGTGTACATGATCCATTCTTTTATATTTGCTGAGAAATCCCTTATGATTCAGTTAGTATTCAGTTTGTGTAAATTTTTCACATGTGATTTAAAAATTAGTCATTTCCTCATTATTGGGTGCAGATCAAATTTTTACATTTAGTATAAATTAAAGCAATGTATGTGCTAAACAGATTTTTTTTGGCTTGACTTTATGAAAGTGTGGCATAATTATGGATTTTCAATTTCACCATATATTTATGAATGATTCCATATGTAAGAAGCAAACAGTTTCTAAACTGAGCTGGGCATGGTGGCATGTGATTGCAGTCCCAGCTGCTCAGGAGGCTGAAGTGGGAAGATTGCCTGAGCTCAGGAGTTTGCCACTGCACTCCAGCCTGGGTGATAGAACATGACCCCATGCTCTATCAATAAAAATTAAAATAAAATAAAAACACTTAGAATTTTCTGGTTAATTTTTCTTTTTATCAATAAGTAATCTTTCTTTTGCTTAGTAATGCATTTTGCAAAAATGTCTATTTTATATATTATTGTTCCTTCACTTTCTTTTGCTTAATATTTCTCTAGTAAAAATTTTTTATCTCTTTACTTTCTGTATTATAATTTGTAGCATATCATAAACTTTACATTGCTACCATTTTAAAAAATCCGATATTCAAGTATTTCTCTTTCAATAGGCAAGCATAATGTCTATTCATATTCATTTTTAGCATTTTGTGTTTTCTATTTTTGTTTTGCGTACGTTTTTTTCTCCTTTCTGGCTCTGACAGTTTTAACATATATCCACATATTCTGTGGTACTTCTCCATTTAATTTGTACTGCCAAATTCCCCTTGGTTTGACTGTAAGAAGCACTTGGTGACTTGCATCTGATGACTTAAATAGAAATGACAGTGTAAGGCTGGGCACGGTGGCTTATGCCTATAATCCCAGCACTTTGGGAGCCCGAGGAGGATGAATCACCTGAGGTCAGGAGTTTGAAACCAGCCTGGCCAACATTGTGAAATCCTGTCTCTACTAAAAATACAAAATTTAGCCAGACGTGGTGGCTCATGCCTGTAATCTCAGCTACTAGAGAGGCTAAGGCACAAGAATCGCTTGAACCTGGGAGGCAGAGGTTGCAGTGAGTCAGGATCACGTCACTGTACACCAGCCTGGGAGATAGAAAGAGATCCTGGCTCAAAAACAAAAAAAAAGAAAAGAAATGAAATGACGGTGTATGGTCAGGCTCGGTGGTGCATGCCTGTAATCCCAGCACTTTGGGAAGCTAAGGCAGGTGGATTGCTTGAGCTCAGGAGTTCGAGAACAGCCTCGGCAACTACAAAAAATACAAAAGTTAGCTGGGCATTGTGGTACATGCCTGTAGCCCCAGCTACTCAGGAGGCTGAGGCAGGAGGAATACTGGAGCCTAGGAGGCGGAAGTTGCAGTGAGCTGTGACTGCTCCACTGCACTCCAGCCTGGGAGACAGAGAAAGATCCTGTCTCAAAAATAAATACATAAAAAAGACAGTGTACTACTTTGGAGACAACTAGAGAAGAATTGAAGCCTCATGCTAACAGCCACATCAGTGGGCTTAGAAGCAGATCCACCAGTCCCTGCCAGGCTTTCACGTGACTGCTGCTCTGTCCTACATGTGGACTGCAATCTCATGAGAGACACTAAGTCAGGACCACCCAGCTGAGCTTCTTCCAAGTTCTTGACCTACAATAACAGACATAATAAATATTTGTTATTTTTAAGTCACTAAGTTTTTAGGTAATTTGTTAGGCAGTAATAGACTATTATCCTGTCTCCTGTGTGATTGTTCAAGTTTTGTTTTTCCCATCACTATTAATTATTCTTTTCCTTTTTTTTTTTTTCTTTTTTTGAGACAGATCTCCCTTTGTTGCCCAGGCTGGAGTGCAGTCGCACAATCACAGCTCCCTGCAGCCTCAACCTTCTGGGCTCAAGCGATCCTCATCCCCTCACTCCTGAACTCCAGACATATACCACCACACCAAGCTAATTTTTGTTATTTTTTTTTTTAGAGACAGGTTTTTCCATGTTGCTCAGGCTGGTCTAGAATTCCTGGGCTCAAGTGATCCACCTGCCTCGGCCTCCCAAAGTGCTGGGACTACAGGCATGAGCCACCACGCCTGGCCAATACTAATTTTTTATTTTTTTAGTAGCTATACTTACATAGCTAATATATATTTTATTTTAAAAGATCTACTTAAATTACATACATGCCCTTCTCTTACAAAATATAAGAACTTCAGAATATCTTTATGCTGATTTCTTTTTTCTATACTCCATGTTCTGTAAGTATATATTATATACTTACAGAACATAAGTTAAAAAAAGCAATCCCTAAAAATAGAAAGTAAAATGAAACAAGTAAAACTTGTGTATCCAGTTGGCAGCATAACCACCTAGCAAGAAACACCATCTGACTTTACACATTTTAATTTACTGAGCATAGTAAGTTGGAATTTCGTTAAGGAAAAAAGTAACTGTAAACTAAGTTTCAATTATTTTTATTAATCGTATGTTGGGTGGTATTTGTGTGTATTTTTATTCTGTGATAGTTGCATTTATGTGTAGGATAAAGCAAATAAGATTTATGGGCCAGGCAACATGGCTCATGCCTGTAATCCCAACACTTTGGGAGGCTGAGGAGGGTGGATCACTTGAGGTCAGGAGTTCGAGACTCCAGCCTGGGCAACATGGTGAAAACCCATCTCTACTAAAAATATCAAAATTTAGCCAGGCATGGTGGTGGGTGCCTGTAATCCCATCTACTCCAGAGGCTGAGGCCCGAGAATTGCTGGAACCCGGGAGGTGGAGGTTGCAGTGAGCGGAGATCATGCCACTGCACTCCAGCCTGGGCGACAGAGTAAGATTCTGTCTCAAAAAAAAAAAAAATTATGCTTCTATTTTTGAGGACTGGACTATTTGGCATGAGACGAAAGAAATGCAAATGTAAGATCAGTGAGTTTCAGAAAAAACCCTGTGGTTCAGTATGAACTCATGTTATATTGCTAAAATAACATATTCATTACTAGCCCTGTTACCTGAAAAATCTATAAACAATGCCCATGTAGTAGCAATAAATACTCTTAGCTTCTAGATTACGCTCCTTAACTACTATGTCCTAATAAAAGAAAACAATGGTCTGGAAAAACAACAGACTCAGGTGTGGGGCAGGAAATGTAGGCAATGATGGAACATCTCATTATAACAGAAATCAAGGAAATATGAAAGATAACTCAGATCATATCATATCAAAAGGGCTCAGAAGCAAAGTTGAAATGACCAAAGTTTAAACGTTATGACTATCAATAGAATACCTAGAATAGATTAAAAGCAAAAGCTATTACACAAACTTTAATCTCTGACTGTGCTCATCACAGTAAAACAATTGATCTCTTTGAAGGATATTTGTAAAACAACTGTTGATATAAAATAAAATGGTAGAGATGAATCTCTAATGTTTTATTTGGGGAGAAAGCATTGCAACTGGGAGCATACACACAGATCAGGGGGTTTTCTTTATGTCTGAGGAAAAAAGAGAAGGTTGGGGGTTTTATGAAAAAGAGAAGTGTTAAATATTGCTTGTTGAGAAAGCCCTCTGGCACTAGTAAGGTTCTGGGAAGCTGGCAAGCTCCAACTGGTGAACGACGGCGGTGGGCAAAACTAGTCCTAACGTTGCAGCAAGTTATTGCAACAGTCTTAGATAAAACTAGTTTCAGGCCAGGTGTGGTGGTTCACGCCTGTAATGCCAGCACTGTGGGAGGCTCAGGTGGGTGGATCACTTGAGGTCAGGAGTTTGATACCAGCCTGACCAATATGGCGAAACCCCATCTCTACTAAAAATACAAAAATTAGTTGGATGTGATGGCAAGTACCTGTAATTGCAGCTACTCCAGAGGCTGAGGCAGGAGAATTGTCCCAACCCCGGGAGGTGGAGTTTCCAGTTAGCCAAGATTGTGCCACTGCACTCTAGCCTGGGCAACAGAACAAGACTTCATCACAAAGAAAAAAAAAAAGGCATCCTACTGATTCCAAAGATCTTTTTAAAAATATAGCAACCAGTCATCTTATGTTTTTCAAATCTTAGATTCTGTTCCTTCTCTTCTAATAAATTTTCATAATTATTTTATTGCCTAAAATACCTTTTCACTGGTTTGTCCAAGATAAGCACTAATTCCCTCAGTCTCTTTTCTCTCTCTTCCCCATCCCGATTGTTTTTGATCTATGCTTCTAATGTCCCTATGAATTACTTGGATGACGATTTAAGAATATTGTACTAAGACACTTTCAAAGAATAAACAAACTTTGGTTCCAATTACATTTTCTCCAAGGTTTATTTTACATATTAACGCCAATAATTAAATATTTTCTTTTCTTTCTTTTTTTTTAAGATGGAGTTTCCCTGTTCTGTCCAGGCTAGAGTGAGATCTCAGCTCACCACAACCTCCACCTCCCAGGTTAAAGCGATTCTCCTGCCTCAGCCTCCTGAATAGCTGGGACTACAGGCCACTCACCGCCACACCTGGCTAATTTTTGTACTTTTAGTAGAGACAGGGTTTCACCATGTTGGCCAGGATGGTCTTGATCTCCTGCCCTCATGATCTCCCCACCTCAGCCTCCCAAAGTGCTGGGATTACAGGTGTGAGCCACTGTACCCAGCAATACTTTTTTTTATTACAATAGTAAGAAAGTGCTGATGTTACATTAAAGATACTTTTGTTTCATTAAAGTATTATAAACAATTTCTTTGTTTTTGAGACAGGGTCTCACTTTGCACCCAGATGCTGGTGTGCAGTGGGACAATCATGGTTCACTGCAGCTTTGACTTCCTGGGCTCAAGTGATCCTCCCACCTCAGCCTCCTGAGTAGTTGGGAATACAGGCATGCACTACTTCTGGCTATTTTTTAAAATTTTTTCTAGAGACTAGGTGCCATTATGTTACCCAGGCTGGAATAATTTTTTTCTTAATGTACTACTGCACTGTACTAATTGGGAATTAACAATGACAGGTAAAACATACAAGCTTTTATTAATGTGCCAGGTACAATTCTAAGTGTCATATGTGTGGGGTTGTTTTTTGTTTTTTGTTTTAGACAGAGTCTTGCTCTGTCGCCCAGGCTGGAGTGCAGAGGTGCGGTCTTGGCTCACTGCAACCTCCACCTCCTGGATTCAAGTGATTCTCCTGCTTCAGCCTCCCAAGTAGCTTGGATTACAGGCATGAGTCATTGTGCCCAGCCAATTCATTTAATTCTCAAAAAAAAAAAAAAAAAAAAAAAAAATCTTCTTAGGTATTTCTGTCACATTTTAAAAATGATAAAAGTGACACTGAGTAACTTGTCTTTTTTTTTTTTTTTGAGTCTTGTTTTGTCACCCAGGCTAGGGTGCAGTGGTACAATCTCAGCTCACTGCAGCCTCTGCCTCTGGGATCTAGGGATTCTCCTGCCTCAGCCTCCTCGGTAGCTGGGATTACAGGCGCATGCCACCACACCCAGCTAATTTTTGTATTTTCAGTAGAGAATGGGTTTCTTCATGTTGGCCAGGTTGGTCTCAAACTCCTGACCTCAGGTAATCTGCCCGCCTCGACATCCCAAAATGCTGGGATTACAAGCTTGAGTTACCGCACCTGGCCAGTAACTCGTCTATTAATATGATCACACAGCTACTAGTGATAAAGTTATGATTCAATGTCAGGTCATCTGGCCCCTTTGCATAGTCTTGTTCATAATACTGTGACTTTACATTAGCCAGGAGTCCTGAATTATCAAGATTTACAATAAATAACACTATCTTGTTGAACAATGAAGACTTTTTTTTCCTAAATGTTCAACACACTTCGAAATCATGGCAGCATACTGAGGTGAGCGTTTTCATTGGCAGTTGAACCTGTTTTTCTTGCCATTATCAAGAAAAATAAACACTACCCAATTTTAACCTCTGAACAGTATCAATGACAAAAAACTGTGAAAAAGATACAGATTCATAAAATAGATGACACGTGTCTAATGAGCTTACCATTTAAAGTTTTTGTCAGAGCTCTAAATTTTCTCTATGGAGCCCTCTCCACGAACTCAATGTATCACTTGCTTTGAACTCAACCACGTTTAAAAGAAAAAAGATGCTTGTAATTTACACCAGTCATCAACATGATAACATTACATGTAATTCATTTACTTCCAATAGTAACTGAGGGCCTTAAAAATGTGATATTTGGCATGTTCTTGACATACAGCACTAAGTAACATGCAAAGGCTTACACAGCACTCTCATCAATCCATGAACATCTTTCGTCTTAGATCAAGCTCATCCAACCCACAGCCCTTGGGCTGCATGCGGCCCAGAGAGGCTTTGAATGCAGCCCAACACAAATTCGTAAATTTTCTTAAAACATTATTATTATTATTGGCATTTTGGTTTTTTGTGTGTTTTGGCTCATTAGCTATCGTTAGTGTCAGTGTATTTGATGTGTGGCCCAATACATCAAACGTGGCCCGTGGAAGCCAAAAGATTGGCCACCCTGCATTAGATGGTTAATGTCTGATTTTCATTGAGTAAATCTTTGCTTTACCATTCCACAGAAGTAAAAAGGGGCTCAATGTGTTTTTTAAAAATCACATTATCTGTATTTCCAGACATACGACCAGGTATTTCGCCAATTTCTATCCAAACCAACATCCTCAGTTGTAATCTCACTCAGGACCGCCAGGGCGAGACGAAAAGGGCATTGCTTCCATCTTTAGGTAGAGGCTTGGAAATTGTTCTTCACCATGACTTCCGCCGCAGACGTAGGTGTAGACGAGGAACAAAAGAGAAGACACCTCGTGGAGAAGGCCGAGAAGGCCTAGGAGGCCTGTGGGGCCCGCCCTTCCCTGGCGCCCAGCGCCGTCTGTCCCTGACTCCGCTCCCTCCGGGGGCCGCAGCGGGTGCGCCCAGCGATGGAGCGGGCTGTGGAGGGAGTCTCCCATCAGCCGTTGAGGACCAGGAGACGGTGGCAGGCGGTGGAGTGGCCTGGGCAGGGGCAGCACCCCGGGCTGCGGAGCACAGGACTGTGGCGCCCAGGGAAGCCCCAGGGCGGGCCCCGGCTCCTCCAACCCGCGGGAGCCCAGCTCCAGGGTAGCCCGCAGCTCCCTCCATCTTGGCTGATGGAGGCGGGGAGCGGCGTCTGGGTCTCTCCACCGTGGCGCTCGTCCCCTACGGCCCCGCGAACGCAGACGCCGGTAGCCAGGGCTGTTCCCTCCGCCGAATGGCAGAGCCCAGTCGGGGCTTCCCGGGAACAAGTTTCCCGGCCCCCGAAGGGGCTTGGTTTTGAAGGGGTCCCAAGTTCCCACAGCCGTTCCGACAAAATGGAGGACGTCGTCTCCTCTGGCTCCAGCCACGGCGGGAGGTGGAGGATTATTCGCCACAGGGCGCGGCGAGGGTGGAAGGGCCTCCACTGTCCCCAGCGCGCTCAGGGTTCCACTTCACCCGCGGCCCCGAAAGCCCACTCGGCCCCACTCCAGCGCCTCCTCGGCCTCGCCCTTCTCGGGGGCCTTCAAGGAATTGGACAAAGAGGGCATTGGGGCATCAAGGCCACGTCTCTCCTCGGACAGAGGCGTTGGGAGTCGCAGACGCCGCCTGGGCGCCCGGAGCTCGGGCTAGGGAAGGAGGCCCCGCCATAGTCTCCCGGGTTGTCTAGGCCCAGGAGAACCCTGGGCCGCGAGGGGCCGAGGCGCGGCCGGTCCAAAGCGCAGCGAATTTCGGGCTCCTAACTCTGGAGGACCCGGTGGGTAGCAGCGGGGACGCAGAGATAGTCGCAGCGGGAATTCAAAAGCCGGCGGAGCAGGGAGTGGAACTGTAGGGTCGGGGGTGTGGCCCGCGCCTGACGGACAGCCCTTCGGACCACCCCACTGAGAAGGGGGAGGAATGTCCTGAAGGACGGCCGTCGGAGCCAATGGGCGTGCCCTGAGCTCCCAGGCCCACCTCCTGTGTCAGCCAACGAGCGCGCAGACGGCTGGGCCTCTCCGGGCCGGGCGTCCCAGCTGTCTCCTCTGCTTCCTCCTCCTCACCGGCGCTATAGGTGGGACTGGACGCAGCCGAGTTGTGCGTGTCGCCGTAGCGGGGTGGGCCGGGGGAGGGGAGGTTCGTCCTGCGGAGCCGCAGCCAGAACCGGGTGAGGCTTATCCCCGCTGTCTTTCCAGTCCAGGGCCTCCGAGAGTTGGGGTGGCTGGGAACAGCGCAGCCACCGGAGGAGAAGGCGGGGGAGACTAGGGAGGCGGGGATGAGTGAGGGCAGCCTCTGGAGCCTCCCACGGACCCGGGATTAACACTCCGCGGAGCGGCTGCTGTCACCGCTGCCGCGTCGGGGCCTCGGGGACAGCTCCGGGCTGGGCTCCTGTCACAGGCGCCTTTGCGTGCGGCCCGAGGGACTGAGAGAGTGCGGGCGAGGCGAGGAGAGCTGGGTGAGGCGGCCGCAGGCGGCGGGCGTCGCGGGGCCGGCGGGGCGGCGGGGCGGCGGGGTGGGGGTGCCGGCCGCCGGGGGAGGTCCCGGGCATTTTCCTTTCTCTCGTGTGGTGGGCTGGGGAGGGGCGCGTCGGCCGAGTCTGTGCTTTCTGGGCCGCGCTGCCACCCAGTCCGCTGGAGCCGAGGTCTTTAAGTTTTTCAGGGCGAGGGCTAATGCCTCTGCCTTGCCGAGTCCCCTCCCGCTCTTCTTTTCCCTCGCGCTGCGCGGCTTTTACTCTGCTTCTTATCTGGGCGAGTTTAATGGCGGATCTGGGGCCTGTCGTTGACTGCAGGGGCCCCAGGGCAACTTCTTGAGGCAGCTGTGGGCCCAGTCGTGACGCCTGCTGTCCGTTACCTCTGAAATGGTGCTTGGAGTGACAGAGATGACACTGGGTAGGCAAATTTAGGAGGGAATACAAATCCCTTGCTGGCGTCGAGGCAACGTTTTCCTTTCCCTCTCCTCTCCCGGGAACAGGCTCGGATCCCCGAACCCACTCTATCCCCAGTACTGCAGTTGGACGAAGCAATTTTAGCTTTGTCTCCTCCTTTCGGTTCCTATAGTTCTTTTTTTCAACTTGGTTTCTCGGTATCATTAGGGTTGGGGAGGGTAGTAGGGCCCAGGAACTCCCTGGATTCTTACCCCATTGCCACCTCCCGGTGTTGGGTTGGTTATGCATCCAGGTTGCTTGTCCCGAAATTGTTTTTCATTTCTCATTCTAGGATCAAGAATCACCTTCAAGCCAATGTCGTCAAGCTTTGGCAGAAATTAAGAAAGAAATTTCTCCATTGTGAGTCTTTTTTACCCTGCTTGGTTGTCTAATATAATTAGTGCAATAGCAGGGTGTTCTTCCTGAGGGATTTGCGTTTGTGTTATCTTGAATGCCCAGGCCTTCAAGCTAATTGCTTGGGTGGCCCTGTCCCCAGAGCCAGGCCATGGTAGTCCTTGGGAAAGCACGGGGAGTGCTGACACCATGCCGGCTAATTTTTGTATTTTTAGTAGAGTTGGAGGTTCATCATATTGGTCAGACTGGTCTCAAACTCCTGACCTCAGGTGATCCACCCACCTTGGCCTCCCAAAGTGCTGAGATTACAGGCGTGAGCCACTGCATCTGGCCAGTTAGCTCTCTTTTTAAGAGCCTTGCATTTAACAATTTTTTCTTTTCCGATAGATTGGAAAAACTTTTTTACAATTGGATTAAAAAGAAACTACAGAATAATCTGTTGTTTTGACATTGGTGTTTGCCTTATATTTGAGGAAGACTGTTATTTATGTACCCTGACAGTCCTCCAGTGAGCATCACATGAGGAGATAACATAAACTAGGTGTCACACTATTCCTAAGATTGACCACTGAATCTGAGTGGCCTGATGTCTCTCTGTTGGTTTTTGTCTTCGGGGTTTTTTGCTACTAGACAGTGATCTATGTGTTCATTTTGGTACAGTACAAATGCCCTTTCTCTGTCAGCTATTAACTTAATGGTTTTAACACCAATGCTTGTGAGAATCAATAATTTCATTGGGAGTGACAAAATGATTTTTTTTTAACAAGCTCTACTTCTACATTTATTTTTTATTTATTTATTTATTTTTTTCAGATGGAGTCTCTCTCTGTCACCCAGGCTGGAGTGCAGTGGTGAGGTTTCAGCTCACTGTAACCTCTACCTCCCGAGTTCAAGTGATTCTCCTACCTCAGACTCCCAAGTATCTGGGATTACAGACATGCACCACCACACCTAACTTTTGTATTTTTAGTAGAAACAGGGTTTCACCATATTGGTCAGGCTGGTCTGGAACTCCTGACCTCAGGTGATCCACCCGCCTCCCAAAGTGCTGGGATTGCAGGCGTGAGCCACTGCACCCATCCTACTTCTACTTTTATTATCTAGGATTCAGTTCTTGCCAATTTTGTCCTTTCAGCCTTGATCAAACAGTTTTCCATTGCTCGTCAAAAACAAACTTGTGACTGAGTGTGGTGGCTCGTGCCTGTAATCCCAGCACTTTGGGAGGCCAAGATGGGTGGCTCACCTGAGGTCAGGAGTTTGAGACTAGCCTGACCAACATGGTGAAACGCCATGTCTACTAAAAACACAAAAATTAGCTGGGTGTTGTGGCGAGCACCTGTAATCCCAGCTACCAGGGAGGCAGAGGCAGGAGAATCACTTGAATCCAGGAGGTGGAGGTTGCCATGAGCGCGGAGATTGCACCACTGCACTCTAGCCTGAGCGACAGAGCAAGACTACATCTTAAAGAAACACCCAAACAAACAAGAAAAACAAACTTGTGATTTATCTCCCATGCCTGTCATCCAGCCACTTTGGGAGGCTGAGGTGGGTTGGTAGCTTGAGCCCAGGAGTTCCAGTGTGGACAACATGGCAAAACTGTCTCCACAACAGATACAAAAATTAGCTGAGCATGGTGCCACACACCTGTAGTCCCAGCTACTCAGGAAGCTGACGTAGGAGGATCTCTTGAGTCCAGGAGGTTGAAGCTGCAGTGAGCAGTGATCACACCACATACTCCACCCTGAGCAACAGATGGAGACTGTCTCAAAAAAATGTGTAAAGTGACCCGGGTGCTGTGACTCACTCCTATAATCCCAGCACTCTGAGAGGCCAAATTGGGAGGATTATTTGAGCGCAGGAGATGGAGTCTTGCAGTGAATTATGTTTGTTCCATAGCATACCACTCTGAGCAACAGAGCCAGACCATATCTTAAGAAAAAAAAAAAAAAAGCCTTGTCTATGATGTTTGGGACACACACGCATAATAGTTAGTGGGAGATATAATTCTCCCCCCCCGCTTGCCCACCTGAGCTACATAATTCTTATCCTCTTCATTTTTTCCTTTATTTCTTGATATCTTCTCAGCTTTATCTTTTAACTCTTATTGCTAAATTTTTCATTTTTGCCATTAAGCTTTTAATTTCCAGCAGTTCTTTCTATATTAGAAATGTTGGCTGGGCATGGTGGCTCACACCTGTAATCCTAGCACTTTGGGACTCCAAGGGGGGGGGTGGATCACCTGAGGTCAGGAGTTCGAGACTAGCCTGTCCAGCATGGTGAAATCCTGTCTCTACTAAAAATACAAAAATTAGCCGGGCATGGTAGTGGGCACCTGTCATCTCAGCTATTTGGGAGGCTGAGGCAGGAGAATCACTTGAACCCAGGAGGCAAAGATTGTAGTTAGCCAAGATCACACCACTGCACTCCAACCTGGGTGACAGAGCAAGACTCCATCTATAATTTTTTTTTTTTTTTGGAGACGGAGTCTTGCCCTGTCACCCAGGCTGGAATGCAGTGGCGTGATCTAGGCTCACTGCAGCCTCTGTCTCCTGGGTTCAAACAGTTCTCATGCCTCGGCCTCCTGATAGCTGGGACTGCAGGTGTGTGCCACCATGCTCAGCTAATCTTTGTATTTTTAGTAGAGATAGGGTTTGACCATGTTGGCCAGGCTGGTCTTAAACTCATGACCTAAGTGATCCACTCGCCCCAGCCTCCCAAAGTGCTAGGATTATAGATGCTAGGTGGCTGGATAGCTTGATTCCTTTTAAAAAAAAGGTTTTATTTTAAATTTTTTATGAGTACATAGTAGGTGTTATATCTATTACATAATTCTTGCCTGATTATTCATGATTAAGAATTGGGAACTTGCTGGGCACGGTGGCTCACACCTGTAATCCCAACACTGGGAGGCCAAGGCTGGTGAATCACCTGAGGTTGGGAGTTCGAGACCAGCCTGACCACCATGGAGAAATCCTGTCTCTACTAAAAATACAAAAAATTAGCCAGGCATGGTGGTGCATGCCTGTAGTCCCAGCTACTTGGGAGGCTGAGGTAGGAGAATCACTTGAACCCAGGAGGAGGAGGTTGTGGTGAACCGAGATCACACCATTGCTCTCTACCCTGGGCAACAAGAACAAAACTCTGACTCAAAAAAAAAAAAAAAAAAAGAATTGGGAACTAAAAATTTGGAAGAGTGAGAGTGGGGCTTTCAACTTGAAACTTAATAATAGGATGATCTTTTGGCCAATTGATGGGGAACCCCATGGATTAATATTTTTTGGACTTTCCTTTTTTTCTGATTCTTACTTCCACAGGGAAGAGTCTTGCTGAGAAAGCTTCCAGAGAAGTTTGTTGCCTGGAAAATAGAGGTCTGGATTCCAGCTCTCTGGGAATCAAGTAGGAAGGGGGACATTTCATGGTGTTGAAACATTTCCCAGTGCTTGGTGAACCCAAGACTTAGATCTTCTATCTTGTCAAAGAAAAAATGCTTAGAATCTATGCTAGGATGGGGAAAGGCCTGCCACCATCAGCATGATGGGAGGGAAGAAATCTGTCAACCTCCTTATTTAGCATCTGCCCATCCTGTTCCAGGGGTATCTGGTGATACATATGCCTGAGCCTGCAGCATAAATCAGAATTTTTTTTTGGCTTTTCTTCACTGTTATAGACTCTGGCTATCTCAGGTTGTTAGTTAACCATTCATCCATCTTTTCTTCGGCTTAAAAATAATGTTGCTTTTGTTTCTTCTCTTGTTCTTCCTTTCCTTATGGTGGTACTGTTTAGGGGAGTTTGGGAAGGGAATGAAGTTAGTTGTATGTGATCAATCTGCCATTTTTTTTTTTTTAGAGAAAAGGAGAAAGAAAGAAACAGCAAAAGAAAGAAAAAAAAAGAATGAAAGAGAAAGAAAGAGGAAGAGAAAGAGGGAGAGAGAATGGGATTCTTGTTTTATTGCCCAGGCTAGAATGCAGTCTAAAAATGGGTATTA